>WSYH01013811.1:0-16549 GCA_036426205.1 Ascaphus truei | reverse complement strand
AAAAAAAAAAAAAAGAAGGTAAACACACAAGATATACAAATAATAGACAAAATATAAACACACTTAGTGGTTGGACAAGAAAGCAACCAGGATACAGGATTGGCAATTCCTTCCACAATACAGGTTCAGATGAAGACATCACGAAAAGACACGAAGACCACTGAGTATAGGACTGACACTGGTTTATATGCAATTCCAGTCCTATACCTTATCATTGAGTGTAGGTCATTGGAGAACAATTACCTGCACCCAATCTCTCTTGGCCACCTCACCTGAGGGGCACCAATTATACTATCCAATTATAATATCCACTGGGTGGATATTATTCTAATCAGGGGCTTATTTCCCTAGCCGCCCGCCCACAAGCCTGGCGTCTTAAAGTCTAGCTTGGCCAGGAACCCCTTTGTCCCAAGGTGTGAATTACCACACTTAACATCAAGTACCCATGTCCTGCTTCCTTTGTGCTCGCATACACAAGCAGGGTGGGGGAGTCTTTGATCAGGGGTTTATGATAGACCACTTGTCTCCCATCCTGAGCATTACCATACCATATGGGCTCTGAGTTTTTATACCAGACCCAAAATACAATTCATTCTTTAATACCTTCACATATTAAAATAATCCGTTCTGCTGGCCCAAGCGGGCTGAAACTTGCCAGTCCCTCATGCCGGAGGTGACTCTCCATGGTGACCAAGTTTCAGCTCTCTGCGACCCCCAGAACCAGAGATACAAAAAAAGCAAGATAAAATCCCCCATTAACTTTAATGCAGGATTCTCCGCCACAGCTAAAATAAATCTCTGCTTTTCACTCTTTCCCATTGAAATCAAGTGGCTCCGTCGCTATAGGCTTTCAATGGAGCAACTCCGCCATTGAAGTCTATAGGAAAACCACAATTCTTTACATTTGCCCATACTCCGTCTGGTTGTTTGGAGAGGGCTGGAAATGGCCATGCAGTCATGCCGGAACAGTGACTATATGCGACCCAAATCCCAGCCCTCTGGTCCTCACAGAACCGGAGATATGGGCTTACACATTTGACCCTTTTGGACTTAGCCGTTTTAACGCCACGCGTTTTTTTCCCCCATTGGAATCAATGGCCGGCACCGCCATAGGAAATGCATGGGCGAGCGCCGCCATGGGATTCAATGGGACCTCCGCTCCGCCATTAGAGTCAATGGCACGACCCTCGTGGCGGCCGCGACCCTTTACGGGGGTCCCTCATTCTCGGACCCAATGGTGGTTGTGTGTGGGGGTTCCTAGGGTCTAGGGGCAAAAAGAATCTTATTTCTGGGTGCCCTAGAACCTAAGTTTCCCACGCCAATTGTAGTTGACCTTGAACTAGTAGTGATCAAAGCTCTTTTTCAGAAAATGTTTCCGCTCTTGCGGTCTGCGGTTTGGATGGCTGCCAACCCGTTCCTGGAGGTCGGCGTCGAGGAATCCCCATTGAAATGGATGTCTCCATTGACTTACAATGGGGAATCGCCGCTCCTCCTTTCGGGCGCCACCTGCAGGTCTTCTACCGAACCAGGCCCAAATCGCCAGAATCTCCATAAGGTTGCATTGGGCTGCAATGGCGACCTATGGAGATCTGCAAAATGGAGCCTGAAAAGGCGGGAAAAGGGAACAAAGGGCTATAAACACTGAACTAACATTAACCCCTTCCCTCCCGCATCAATCTCAGTGTATGTGTTGGTGCAAACACTGGAATGGGAACAATACACATTTACAGGGGAATATACATTTGGTTGCTGAAGCAGGGTAAAAACACATTACTGGACCGCAGTCCAGTTAACCCCTTGCTTCCCAAGTGAGAGCAGGGGGTGGCCAAATGGGGTGTAACCCCTTTAATACCGGGCCAAACCTCCTCTCCCATGACACTGGGACCACGAGATGTTCAGGAGGTAAGTTCCAGGGTGGGTTTGACGGAGAAAGTCTTTACAGATTGGGGATATGTATCGGGGTCCTCCAGTTTTGAGTTACCCCATAAATGTATTTGGGAATCAAGGGAGATTCTCGGATACATAGAATCCCCAGTGCTCTGGTCAAACCCCCATCCTGAAAACGTTCTTGCGACTCACCACTAGGACGTCCTGCTTCAGCATAATCCAGGAAAATGTAATTTGAGGCACAGGGCTTCCTGGTATAAGGGAGGAAGCCCAAGTAACGCCCCAGTACCCTGCTTCCAGTATAGGGGTTCAGGGAGAGACTCCAGCTGCGGATAAGGCTGATAGTTTATTGGTGTAAGGAAACTGTTAGGTTAGAATAAAACTATAAGACTGAGGTTTGTTTTATTAAAATGGGGACACAAAGGGTTAATGAATACCCAGAACCTACACAGGGCATAAGGGGTTAATGTATATCCCTACACTCCAGTCAGGTATAGGACTGAGACGCTTTGTTTTAGTAAAATAAGAGGTTTATGTTTGCAGTGGTTTAAACAGTTTAAAAGTATTTTTCTAATGTGTGCCAAGCATGCGGCTAGTGAGTGTGGGTGAATCGTTCTCTCACTCATTCTCTCACTCATTCTCTCACTCCGTTCCTGGCACCAGAACGAAGACATATATATTGTACCACACATAAGACAGGACACAATATATTTTATTACATGGGTATATTTTTAAGCAACAGTGGTTTAAAATATGGTTAAACTTGATGCATTCAATCAGACAGGGTCGGTTGTCCTGCACAAACTCAGAGGGGGCTTATGACTAATAGATCAAAGGAACATTTGTCCTAGAGGTGTGATCCCTTGTGTCAGCAGGAAAGGCTAAATAAGCCCCAATCTCCTCAGTTCACAGAGGTGGCATGAAAAGCAAGGGAGTAGAGGTGTGGTCCCTTTTGGTAGGATTGGGTGTGAAATATAGCACCTGGGACAAGTTCTCTACCCAGGAGGCCGAGCTTCAAAGCAATTCTTGACAATGGGATGTATGGGTGGCCAGGGGCGTGGTTACAAAAGGTATCAAACTGAATGACCTTATTAAATATGAGAATATCATGAAACGTCCTCTGCTGAACATGATAAAAATTGCATGTGTGTATCCGTGGAACCGAGTCGCACATAATGATTACAGACACGTGACATCTAGCAGGTACTAAGAGACAGATATTAATATCTCTCTTAATTTTAGGATTACACTGTTATGCTTAGTTTCATTGGGACCGTCATGTGTGCCAGAATGTATTAATATGTCTCATGTGTCAGTAAGTATTACAGAACTGATGTTATGAGTACATTTATATAGTGTGACAAACAGCTTACTCCGGGGCTCCGCTGCTTGTCCGGGACGGTTAGAACACGGTCTTTTGGGGTAGGTTAAATGAGGAGGCGTCACGTACTGTTCCTTTAAACAGGCTGTGCCTGGTTTATTCAGTCCCAGGCACTGAGACTGCCACAGTGCATACAACAAAACACATCAAAACAAAAGCTGCTCACCTGAGCGATAACTTAACTTAGATTTCCCTAACTCAGGGTGGAAGTGGCTTTTCCACTTTCCAACAACAAAACAAGGTACTTTTGCAGAGTTAGCCAAATGAACAGAACAATTGAACCTGTGTGGGGAAGGGGCTTCTCCCCACTGTGTTCAGCAGCCTTCCAGGCTCTGGAGAAGAGACAAGAGCAAACAGGAAATCAGTCTTACATACCTGATTTCTAATTAGCATGACAGGTGACAGAAATCCCTCAGTTCCAGCGCTTGCCCAAAACTGTGGGATGGAGTGCATGTATTATAAGGCTGCACTCCCAGGCCAGACAGGATAGAAACTGTTCAGTATCCTGGGAGCCCTATATATGGAATTTATTACCATCCCCTGGTTTCTGTCACATATCCTCCCCCCTCTCAATACCCTGGGGATGAGCGCAAGCCCCCCCCCCCCCATGGATATTAGGGAGTGCTACCCTTTGACACCACCGTCATGTGCATTCGTCTTTGTGCCCTGACCTTCTTTCCACAACAAATTAAAGTGTTGTTGTAGGTTCCTTTAGGAACCACTGGTCACTCATGCATTCTTTTCCACTGTTTTGACAATCCAGGTAAGGGGTTTGCATGATTCTCGGAGACCAACCGGAATTTTCCTCCCCAACAGGTAGTATTTGAGCGTCTCTATCTACAGCCCACTTTTCATTGCGAGACACTCACTTTCTCTACTATGGAGTAATTGTTCTCCTGTGATTTACGTTCCTACTTAAATAAAGGATGGGGTGTTTCCTCACCTTGAGACTCCTGGGAGAGTACCGCCCCCAATCCCTACCTCAGATTGCGTCGGTTTGGACTATACGCACTCTTTGGAGAGTCAGGTGTGACCAACACTGTTGGGCAACAGAGAGCTTCTTTCAGTGCTTCTAAAGGCCTGTTCGGTTTTCGGGGGAACCACTTTACCATAAGTGGTACTCTTGCTTTTTTTGTGAGGTCGGTTAGTGGGGGGTTCCTTATGTCGCAAAAAAATTGGGAATGAAACCTTCTTAGTCGCCCAATGACCCCCACAAAGTTCCCTTACTTGTGTTTTTGTATGGCCTTGGCAACCTTGTCTACGCCTCCCACTTTAGAGTGTTTGGGGTTAGTAACACCTCTGCCAATAGAAACCCCAATCTTGGCTCCTCACCAGACCAATGGTGCATTTAGCGGGGTATGCAGTTATCCAGCAGACCGAACTGCGTCGAGCACAGCTTGGACCTTTGGAAGGTGGGATTGCCAATCTTTCACTATGGATACCACAATCATCCAGGTAGCAGCCAGCTACCGAGCTTGGTTTTAAAATTTTATACCATCATTCTTTGAATGTGGCGGGAGCTCCATGATAGCCAAAGGCATCACCCTATACTAAGGGGGCCGTCTGGGTTGAGAAGCTGTCTTTTCTCTTTTGCCCTTTCTGTGAGGGGAACCTGCCAGTCCCCTTTTGTTATGTCTAGGTTTGTTGATTATCTTTGGCTTTGCCCATTCTCTCTACAGTTCATCATCACCCTGGCATAGTGTAAGTATCAATTTTGACACCGCATCGTTTAGTTTCCGGTAGTCATTCACAAAACCGTGTGTACCATCTGCTTTGGGACTAAGACTAAGGGGTTCCACCCACTTTTGGGATTCCTCAATTACGCCTAGTTTTAGCATTTTTTTAACCTTTAAACTTATAGCCCTCTTTTGGCCTCTGGTAATCGGTACGGTTTAAGGTTACTCGACCCCCGGTTCAGGACTAGGTCATGTTCAATTCGCTAGTTCTACCTGGCTGTGTAGAGAAGATTTCTTGTTCTTTTTGCTCACTAAATTCTGAACCTCTTGTTTCTGATGAACAGACGGGTTTCAGCTAGCTAACCTCTGGTCAGTTTCTTGACTCTCTGACGAACTGGGGTTACTATGGTTGACAAGACTTCTCTATCTTTTCCAGGGCTTGAGTAGGTTTATATGTAAATTGCTCAGGTTTCCTCCTACCGGCTTTCTTACCTTATAATTTACTTCTCCCACTCTTTCCAAGACCTCATATGGCCCCATTGCCATTTAGCAAGGAATTTACTTTCCACGGTGGAACCAGAACTAGTACCCTATCACCTGGAAAAAAAATTCTGACCCTAGCACCCTTATTTACGTATCTCTGTGCTTCTTGAGCTTTCTCCATGTGTTCCCTCACTATGGGTAGGACTGCAGCAATGCGGTCCTTCATCTGGGCAACATGCCTATTACACTTCTGTAAGGGGTAACCTCGTGTTCCAATCTCTTTGGCTATATCCCATAAGCCCCTTGGGTGTCGCATACAATAGTTCAAACGGGAAGAAGCCTGTGGATGATTGGGGAATTCCCTAATGGCAAAATACAGGTACGGTTAACAAAATCCCCATTTTTTTCCCATCTTATCGACCCCGCCCGCCGTAACATGCTCTTTAAGGTTTTTTAACCTTTCCACAACCATCTGTTTGTGGATATAGACTGAGAGGTTCTGAATGTTGATTTTTAGGAGTTTACATAACTCCTTTTGTTACTTGGGACATAAACGTGTTGCCCTCTGGTCATAGAATCTCTTTAGGATTCCAACCGGGAAAACAGAACTACTACACTCTTTTGCTATGTTTTGGGCCGAGGTGCTACGTAGGGGAACTGCCCTCCGGATATCGGGTGTGCATATCATATTAACATATATGCTGATGCCCCTAGCAGACTATTATTGGGGTCCTACTAGATCCTAGCAATCCGGTCAAATGGTACCTCTATATGGGAAGGGGTACCATGGGCTGGTACGCCGTTAACGGTGCGGTGATCTGACATGCTGGGCATGAGGAACACATATTCGTAATTTCTGCCAGAACCCCAGGCCAAAAGAGCTTCGGAGAACCTTTCTTTTTGTCTTTTCCACCCCTAGGTGTCCCCCCAATGGATGACTAATGTGCGAGGTGTAACACTACATTACGGAATTCCTGGTACCAACAATTGTTTAGTTGTAACTGATTTTCGTTTCAACCCCGATATACTAGGTCTTTCTCTACCTCTAGTAGGGGTAAGCAAGCGACCTATCTGGTTGGCCAAGAGTACTATTCGTGTCCCTTATATTTCCCCTTCTACCTCTCTAATGTGGGGTCCTCCCACTGGTGCTTCTAAAACTCCCAGGACTGACCTCTAGGTCAGCGAGGGTCTTATGCCGTTCGGGGTGGTAAGTGTCTGATCAACATCCTGATTTGGGGTATTCCCTACCAAAGTAGTGATGGGGAAGGGAATTTTACAGGCACTCCTCCTTTTTCCCCCTTCTTATTTGGGCCCTCGTCAACCTCCATTTCTGAAAACGGAAGGATTTATTTCTTCTAATACTTCGGTATGGTCCGCTATTGAACTCTGGCTCATTCTGAGCGGGGGACCACATTTTAGAAAATGGGAAAGTCGGTCCCTATTAACACATCAGTGCCAGTTTGGGTACAATACCCACCTTGAAATCTAAAGAACCAACACTCGTTTTAAAAAAAACAATCAACAGTGGAATATTCATGATTATCCCCATGTATACACAACAATTGCCATTCTTTGTGAACTGTTTCCCTGTTTCTTCTTAATGGGCAAGAGTATCTGACCATGTACCATGCTCCCAGATTCCAGAATGCCCGAACCCTCCTAACCATTAACCTTTACAAATGCCCACATGGTTTTCAAGGTTCCTCTGGGCTAGGCGCATACATTGGGACAACAGCGCATAATGTTCCACGCTGTTTGCATGCATGGCCTCATCATTTAGTGGGCAGATTTTTGCTGTGTGGCCCCTCTCATGACAATTTACACATTTAGGTACATATCTTGTGTCCCACTTAGAGCCTTTCTCCCCCGGCTCCCCATGTTGGCTATTGCCCTTAGTGGCGACCCACTGTTGCTGGTGCTTGCTGAAGGTGGTCCCGCCCTCTTCAGCTCCCCTTACCCCATACCCTTTTCGCATACAGTCTCTCTTAGGGTCTTGGGTGTACCTGGCACCACTTTGCGGGTGCTCCTCCGCTGCATGTACCTTTTCTCATCTACGAGGGCCACAACTCATCCGCATTGTGGGGGTCACTCCGCCTGACCCAATGGCGTAAGGCAGAGGGATTTTCCTCAAGAACTGGTCCATGACCAACCGTTCCACGATGTGGCTTGCTGGTTTGATCTCGGGTTGTAGCCACTTCCGGGCGAGGTGGATGAGGTCATACATCTGGCTTCGGGTGGCTTTATCATCGTGAGACATGCTGTGAAACCTTTGGGCGCGACACGCCCGTGGTTACGCCGAGACGGGCGAGGATCTCGAACTTCAATTTTGCATGACTTGCTTCGGCTGGCTCTAGATAAAGTAAGCCTTCTGGGGTTTCGCCGCTTAAAAGGGTGGCGATTAGACCAGCCCACTCAGCTTCTGGCCATCCCTCTCTCTGTGCCGTGCGTTCAAAACGTGAGAAGATAGGCTTCCACATCATCCGAGGGTCCCATCTTCTGAAGGTTGGCTTGCCCTGGTCATTTTTCGGAACTGGGGCTGCCGCTGCCAGTGGAATTTACTGATAGTCCCCCCCTCAGGATCTGAGTTCCTGCGGTAGCCCTGAGCGAACCGCTTGTTCCTCCTCTCTAGCAACGCGTTTTGTCCTTGCTGGTTTGCATTCGCCTTGGCAGGGCTTCATTCGCGTCTTTCTGGACAGCGACATTGCGTACCAGCGCACTCCCCACGTCTTCCATCTTGTTTGGAGGAGAGAAAAAAAACTTTTTTTTTTTTTTTTTTTTTTTTTTTAAAGTTCTTTAACCCCCAGACCTTTAGTGTTTCCCGCACTCTCCACCATATGTGACACTCTTACTCCGGGGCTCCGCTGCTTGTCCGGGACGGTTAGAACACGGTCTTTTGGGGTAGGTTAAATGAGGAGGCGTCACGTACTGTTCCTTTAAACAGGCTGTGCCTGGTTTATTCAGTCCCAGGCACTGAGACTGCCACAGTGCATACAACAAAACACATCAAAACAAAAGCTGCTCACCTGAGCGATAACTTAACTTAGATTTCCCTAACTCAGGGTGGAAGTGGCTTTTCCACTTTCCAACAACAAAACAAGGTACTTTTGCAGAGTTAGCCAAATGAATAGAACAATTGAACCTGTGTGGGGAAGGGGCTTCTCCCCACTGTGTTCAGCAGCCTTCCAGGCTCTGGAGAAGAGACAAGAGCAAACAGGAAATCAGTCTTACATACCTGATTTCTAATTAGCATGACAGGTGACAGAAATCCCTCAGTTCCAGCGCTTGCCCAAAACTGTGGGATGGAGTGCATGTATTATAAGGCTGCACTCCCAGGCCAGACAGGATAGAAACTGTTCAGTATCCTGGGAGCCCTATATATGGAATTTATTACCATCCCCTGGTTTCTGTCACAATAGGAAAAGCCATTTTTAAACGTCTTTTGGAGGGAGGAGTTTTACTCTGGGGTAAGACTGTCAACCTCGCCACTGATTTACTACAAGGCTGGGTTTAGGTTGTGTTCAATGGGTAAGAATTGTATTTAAGGCTGAGTGTAGTGGGTGGAGTGTGATTCACCTGAGATTCAGTTCCATCTAAGGAGTCCTGGTGTGTTTCAAGAAATTTCAGCTCTGAGTAAATCGTCTACATTTCTCAGAGGCTAAGTGTCCAGCTACAGGACTCAAGCAGGAACAGGCTACTTGAAAGAAAAGTGGCCTGGATTATTTTGGCAACTAAGAAAGATTCGTTTTGTGCCCCCAGTTTCCAAAGTAAGGGTGTCTTTTTCCTGTTTTTTGTCTAACATAGTTGTGTATGTTCTCCATGTAAATAAATCACAATTTATTTTATCTCTCTGCTTGCTCAATCAAGGATCCCGGTAATTAAGATGTTAAAAGCTTGGTCTACTTTGACACTGATGCATTTTTTTTATATATACCAGGTGGTTTTATGTTTACTAAAATATGTCCTTGTAATTTATATATAATATACACTTAAGTGGGTTCACTTTATTTTAATAATCACCCATTATAATTTGGAGCTGATATATATACATACATACATACAGTACATACATACATACATACATAAATACATACAGCTCAACCCCGTTATAGCGCGATCCACTACAATGCGGATCCGCATATAACATGGAGTGAGCATGGTTCCTGTTTTAAAAAAAAAATGTAAATTTAAAATGTATTTTTTGGAGGCAAACTGCCAGGATTTGCCAAGAGGAATGTCCGGCTACACGAACACGCACACGCACACGCACATGCACACACACACGTAGCCTGACATCTTATATATATCTGTCATCTAAATGTAGTATAAGTTGAACTTGATGGACATATGCTTTTTTCAACCTCATCAGCTCTCCACTTAGACTGGAATACTGCCCGAGTGCATTAACTGCCAAATGATTAGGGATAAAGGAAGACAGTAGCAGGTACTGCAGGACTTATTGAAAAATAGATAAATATTTATTACAATATGGTATGTCAACGATATGGGATGTATATATAGTGATACATACACTGTCATCTAGGTGCTGGAATAGGGCAGCTATGGGAATTTCCAACGCACAGAGAGTTAATCTCCCTAAAGAAGCCAGCAGCAGCTGCAGGCTAATTGAGCAGGCTGAACTCCTGATTGCTCATGGGCTTTTAAAAGTCAGGAAGTGATTATACACAGAGAGAGACAGAGTGCTGTTCCAAGAGAAGGGGGACAGAGAAGAGTTCTCCCCAGCTATGTGAAGCTGGCACAGTCCCCTAGGCTCGCTGGATGGAGGTCGCAGAGCCTGCTGGGACTGCCTGGGTTGTTAATCCCAGGAAGAAGGAAGGACGTGAGACTGTGCTGAAGCGGGGATGTCCTGTCCTTAACATTGGATTTACAGAGGAGAGATTCTCTGAGCTCTAGTGGGGCTGAGCTCCCATAGGAAGGAAGGATGCGAGACAGTGCTGAAGCGGGGACATCTGCTCCAAACCCTGGAGTAACAGATACGCAAAACCCTTTATTGCTGTGTTCAGAGACTACATGTTCAGCTATAGTAGTTACTGTTTCGGGTGGTAACCAGCTGAGCTGTCCATCCAGTTAGTAAGGGCTGAAGCTGCATGTGTAGTTAGTCTCCTAAGAGGAGTAGGAATTTATTTTATGATTTTATTTTGACTTAAAGGGACGGTGGGCCTGTTAGCGTATTATTTGTTGTTGCAAATAAACCCCATATAGAGAAATACTACGTTTCCTGCCTTAAACTGGGACACAAGATCCTACGCTGTGACGGAGACATCACAATTGGTGGAGAATGCGGACAGTTCAAAAGGCACTGAGCAGCGGAAACTGTGGTTTTGAAAATAAATGCGGGGATTTAAAATGGCCGCCCAAATGAAGTGAAAAAACAAATTCTGCATGTACAGTCTGTCCCACTGTGTATGACCAGTTGTGCTTACAGGATACACAGGAAAAGATATGAAGAATTGAGGAAATAGCGCCTCCAAGAGGTGAAGGTGAAGAATACTCCTGGAAGGAAAAATGGCGGACGTAATGTGTTTTCTGTGTAATATGCCTGGCCACATGAAGCAGTGCCTTTTGAGGAAGGAGCTTCCCTGCGTGGCCCCGCAAAAGGAACCGCCGATGTGTTTATGGTGTAAAGAGCCTGGTCACCAACCACTGCCCCTTCAGGCTGTATGATGACGACGATGAGGAGGAGGAGGACTGCTATGGGGTCCCAAGAAAAGGACCTCAGCAGCTAGAGAAATATTTTTCCCAGCGAGCCAAGCAACTGCAGCAAGAAGCAACATGCCGTGGTCACAAGGAAAATGCAGACGTTTTCTGTAGAAAGTGCACATTCATTACCACTGATGAGAAAGGGAAAGGATGTGTGCCCAGTGCTGCTGCTGCTGCTACCCCAGCAAAGACACAGAAGGCTGGCAGGCTGCTTACACAGGAAGCTACAGAAGATGTTAAAGATGGCCCTGTGATGTTGTGACGGGAGGGGGTAACCAGGCTATCTAATAAAGGTTAAGCCCGCTGGTTACCCACGAACCCGTGGGGTCCCTGGTACCTCCATAAGCCAGGGACCAGGGATAATACAAGCTGGAAAATAAAATGACCCTGTTTTTTCCTATTTCATGTTCCCTTAGCCCTAGAACTGTGAAAGTTCTTGTGTGTCAGTTTTAGGGGGGATATTTAGGAGGAAATACAATTATATTGGTTGCAGGAGTTGGGGGGCCAGAGTTACTGGTAGTCATTTAATTCTCCCCAGCGTGCAGACATGATTTGGCGGTACGCAGGGTGAATTACACCGGGGCTTCCCTGTGTCCCCCAGATTCCTGGATTTCGAGCCCAAATATACCCACGTTATTTCCCTTATAAGTATAAGGTCCCCCAAAGTATATTCTGTAATGAAGTGTACTTTATATCGTGCTTTGCATTTACTATAAGGTTCTATACAGACAGCCCAGGCATATGGTTAAGGTGCCAGATAGTCTGCATAGAATCCATAGATGGAGAAGGAGACGGGATATTGAGAGGTGTCGGGGTGCTAAGTGAATGGGGCAGGGTGGAGTACTGGTTCTGGAGAACAGAGACCCCCTGGGGGGAAACTTTCTGGTCTGCTGGACGCAGTGGTGCCTGCCCAGTGGGAGGCAATGGGCTGGCTAAGGAAAAGATAGTGATCATGGATGCTTTTCCAGAACATATGTTCCGCCCACAGGGCATCTCGAGCCGGTTCACCACGCCCCCTCCCTGTGATCTCATCAGCCAGATGAGCCCTGCTCTGATTGGCTGCTGAGAATACTCCCACGCTCTGAGTGGCTGAAAGGCTCTGTCCATGTTAAAACATTGGTCATAGTAGTCTCTAAAAGGGACTGCTGCAGATTAGAGCTCTCAGTCTTTTCAGACTTATAGATAGTCTTGGGACTGGTCCAGTGACGCGCCGGTAAGTTTTCCCAGGGGCATTGCATTGCAGTGCCAGGGAATTCCTAACCAAGCTGAGGACTGGTCCTGAGGAGTGAAGTTACCTGTTCCAGGCTTATTCCAGCTCCGTGGAGTGAACAAGGTCAGCCTTTGCTGAAGCAGGCGCCTTGCACCTAGGAAAGCCTAGTTTTACCCCCAGACCCAAAGTAAGTGTGTATATTCTTCGTATTTTGTATTTCTGTGTTTCCGAGGTCTTATCCAAATAAACCTCATATTATTTCATTACTGTGTTTTGCCTATTGACTGATTCCTTTAAATATAAACGTGTTAAAAGTCTTGTGCTACTGTGACAGATTTCAGAAGGGAACCCCGCTGAAAATGCTCTGCAACCTACCAGACATGAGCTGGATCTTGTCCATGAACAATTAAATAAAGTGCTTGAAGTCTCCAAGAAGGAGATACACATCCCCAGCACAGAGCTGGAACTCTCACGCCATGAGGTCCTCGCTCTCAGCACAGAGGTCTGTGAATTGAAGGATGCTGAGGAAGAGATCCTGATTTGTTTAGAGACTGTAAAAAGAGCAAATACAAGTCTGAAACAGGAAAAGGTAGAAGTGTGGTATGCACTGCAGAATGCAGAGAGAGTGCTGCAAGAAGAACGTGTATCCCTGGAGCAGCACACACAAGCAGTGCATCTACTGCAGAGCCATCTGCAAGAGTTGCGTGCAAATCTGCAAGAGGCCAAGGAGAAACAGACAGATGCCGAGGAGAAGCAGCGAGTTCTACAGGAAGCAAGTTTCCAGGCTGCTAACCAAATACAAGTGCTGCAGGAACGGCTGAATACACAGTGTGTCCCCGCAGAGCAGTATGAGGAGCTGAAGGCCACGCTGCGTGTCACCAGTGCATTGCTAGAGACGGAGCTTAGATGTCAGGTGACTCTGTATGAGAGGGAGCGGAAAAAGTTCCAGAAACTGGAGTAAGAGATTGAGAAGCAGAGAGACTGCTCCATCCCCAAAAGTCAGAACACCCAGGAGAAAGAGGTGTGGAAAACAGAAGCAGCAGCAATCCTAGCGACAAACTGCAGAGATCCAAAATATGAAGGATGCGCTGACGCAAACCCAGAGCAAGCACCGGGAAGAAGTGAAGGTCCTGAGGGTCCTGAGAGGAGTCTTGCGGGATCAAATTGCAGAACTGCAGATGCAGATTGCTGAACTCAAGATACAGCTCTCCAAAAAGAAAGAGAGGGAGGAGGTGTCCGTCCGTCATGTGGCTGACCAAGATGGCCAATACCCACAAGCTTCTGGACCACATGGCCAATGGGAGGGCCTGTATGTAGCTGGAGCTGGAAAAGGTCCAGTAGGAGCACCGGCAGCTGCAGATCAGAAATAGAGAAATGGAAAGGAAAGAGTTAAGCCTTGCTCTGAATCAGCTGATAGACATGGAATCGCGACTCAACTCCAAAGAAGCTGAACTAGCAGCTGGAAAAAGAAAAGCAGAAGGACAGCTTCAAGACCTGAGGAAGGACCTGGAGTCTGAGTGTGCTGGGCGCAAGATAGCAGAGAAACAAAAGAGTGACCTGGGCGAGGAGCTCGAGGCTCTGAAGACTGAGCGGGATGCTACGTTGGACTCTACTGCTGCTCAGCAGGAAGTTTCTCAGATGAAGTTGGAGTAAAAAGGTTACAAACCTAAGAAAGACACTTGGGTCACAGAAGCAGTCCATGGAAAATATGGCGGTAGAGTTAAAAAGGAATGAGGCTCCACGGAACAGTAATGAACCCACGGGAACTACCCAAGGACCCCCAGAAACCCATGGGGAGGACCCCCGTGAGGCCCCTGGACACCCACAGGGACAACCTGGAGGCCCCCGGACACCAGCGGGAACCACCTGGACCCTCAGACACCCGCCGGGACCACCTGAAGGCCCCCGGACACCCGAAGGGACCATCTGGAGGCCCTGGACACCTGCGGGGACCACCCGAGGACCCCGTGGGGCCCCCAGACACCCGTGGGGACAACCTGGAGACCCCTGGACACCCAAGGGAACCACCCGAGCTCACCCAGACACCCACTGGGACCACACAAGGACCCCCATGAGGCCCCCGGGCACCTGCAGGGACAACCTGGAGGCCCCCGGGCACCCGTTGGAGCCACGTGAGGTCCCCCAGACACCCACGGGGACCACTCAACGACCTCCATGGGGCCTCTAGACACCCACAAGAAACAGCTCGAGGCCACGGACACCCATGGGAACCACCCAAGGACACCCGCAGGGACCACCTGGAGGCCCCCCGACACCCGGGGGAACCACCCGAGGACCCCCAGACACCCACGGGGACCACTCGAGGACCCTCGTGGGGCCCCCAGACACCAGCTGGGACCACCTGGAGGCCCGAGACACCTGCGTGGATGACCCGAGGATCCCCGGACCCCCGTGGGGCCCCCGGACACCCGGAGGACCATCCGAGGACCCCCACCGGCCCCTTGTATCAATCCTGTGCAGAAAAAATAACTGTTTATATGTGGGGGCACAGGGGGTGGGTTGTGTATTGGTGGGTACTACATATTATAATGTTTATTATTTATTTATTTTTATTTATAAAAATGTTTTACCAGGAAGTAATACATTGAGCGATACCTCTCGTTTTCAAGTATGTCTTGGGCACAGAGTTAAGACAATAATACATGGTTACATTAAAAGAACAGAGGTTATACAGTGAATTCACAGACATTTCATAGGACAGATAGAGTTGGAAAATTGGGTACAGGGGATAAAGGGCATATGAGTTTCAGATAGAAATAGAGCAGCTCTAACATCACTTTAACATCAACGAACAGCAGCAAACGGTTCACACCCTTTGGGTGCCCTTCGGCTGCGCCAAAGGCTGTGCGCCTTTGGGGCAAGCAGATGCACAGTGGGGTGGGTGGCTGAGATGCAATGCAGCTGTGAACAAAAGCTCTTTGTGTCCTCATGGCTCGTTAACATTCCAGTGGGTGGGGTTAACGTTCCACAGAGAACAAGCAAATGTTAACCCTTAGCATGCTGGTCCTTTGCAGAGGGGGTTTATTGGGGGCAGAGGGGTGAGTGAAGGGCCAAGTACCCCCTTCACTTACCCCCTCTGCCCCCAATAAACCTGCTATTGTTCCTTAACCACTTCATTGCCTTAGCGGCTAGCCGCTAAGGTAACGAAGCTGCTTACATTTTATTTTTATTTGTAGTGTGAGGGAGCAGGGGGTCTCCTGAGCTGAACAAAGTTGATTTCAGCCTCGGGGACCCCCTACTTACCGAGATACAGGTCCAAGGCTATACAATAAAGGTTAAGGCCTCTGGTTGCCCTTGGGCCCGGTGCTATAAGCCAGGGGCCCGGTATCATTACATGTGAAGTTAAAGTGACCCTGCTCTTCTAGTTTCCATGTTCCCTTTGCCCCAGACTCATGAAACTTTCTGTGTGTGGGTATTAGGTGGGGTATTGGGGTAAGAATGCACTTATTGTGTTTGCAGGAGTTTGGGGGCTGGAGTTACCGGTAGTACCTTCATTCTACCCGGCGAGCAGTCATGATTTGCCGGTTCCCAGGTGGAATTACACCGGGGCTGCCCTGGGGGAAGAACACGGGGCCTCTGTATGCGCCGCGCCCCCCCAAAATATTGCGCCCCCCAGTTTGCACACTCCTGAGTTAGAGAGAGTGCAGAGAGAGCAGGAATGAGTTAGAGAGAGTGCAGGGAGACAGAGAGAGAAAGGGATAATGAGTGAGAGAGTGCAGAGAGAGGGGACAATAAGTTAGCGAGACTGGGGAGTGAGAGAGAGGGGGTGGTGTATGAGTTAGAGTGCAGGCAAAGAGTTAGAGAGTGTGCAGAGAGAGAGAGATTGAGAATGCAGAGAGGGGGGCTAAGTTAGAGAGTGTAGAGAGAAGAGGGGGGCAATGAGTTAGAGAGAGTGCAGATAGAAAAGGGGGGAATGTGTTAGAGTGCAGAAAGAGGGGGAATGAGTTAGAGAGTGCAGAGAGAGACAGGGATAAAGAGTGAGAGAGTGCAGAGAGAGGGGACAATAAGTGAGAGAGACTGCCGGGAGTGAGTGAGAGAGGGGGATGTATGAGTTAGATTGGAGAGAAAGGTAAAGTGATAGAGAGTGTGCAGAGAGAGAGAGAGAGAGAGAGAGAGAGGAATGAGTGAGAGTGCAGAGAGAGAGGGGAATGAGTGAGAGTGCAGAGAGAGAGA
>WSYH01013810.1:0-16549 GCA_036426205.1 Ascaphus truei | reverse complement strand
TCTGATCTCAGGCGCGCTATTAGAGAGGGTTGGGGTTCCTTACAATGCATCTGATCTCAGGCGCGCTATTAGAGAGGGTCGGAGTTCCTTACAATGCATCTGATCTCAGACACGCTATTAGAGAGGGCTGGGGTTCCTTACAATACATCTACATAGATAATGTTACCTTCGTAATACCAGGATACATTGTAGCTGCTGAATTACACTGATTTACATAGTTACATAGTAGATGAGGTTGAAAAAAGACATAGGTCCATCAAGTTCAACCTATGCTAAATTTAGACAACAGATACTTGGAGTTCCTTACAATGCATCTGATCTCAGACACGCTATTAGAGAGGGCTGGGGTTCCTTACAATACATCTACATAGATAATGTTACCTTCGTAATACCAGGATACATTGTAGCTGCTGAATTACACTGATTTACATAGTTACATAGTAGATGAGGTTGAAAAAAGACATAGGTCCATCAAGTTCAACCTATGCTAAATTTAGACAACAGATACTTTATCCTATATCTATACATACTTATTGATCCAGAGGAAGGCAAACAAAAAACCCTATTAAGGGGAAAAATGAATTCCTTCCTGACTCCAAGAATTGGCAATCAGATTACTCCCTGGATCAACATCAGAGGTGGGAAGATTGATATGTTACAGGCTTTCCCACCTCTCAGGCAAAGACACACCCGATGCAGGACCCTGAGAGGTGGGAAGATTGATATGTTACAACTACTTGTTGGTCCAATAAAAGGTATTGTACCTCCTACTCCCTCCTTTGTTACATGTTTATTTTTTATATTCTTTGACTCCGTGGCTCTGGCAAATCATATCAGACCAACACGGAGCCCGAGCTACAGTATTACGGTGCTGCCGACAAATCGGATGTGAAATAATTATATATAATTACACAGTTCCAGCCAGGAGAGCGGGGAAAAAAAATGGAGTGTAATTTCTGCACAATTGGGATTGTTTCCACACAGTTCTTCTTCTCTCAAAGGCTTAATGTAACATTTACACGCAGGCACACTCAGATACACTCCTAACTCAGGCGGGAGAAAAGCATGGGTTACAGAGCTGGGGATACAGAGTAAAAGGAGGAATCCTAGCCCTGGGAGTGAGTGGGGTCTTACCTTTGAGTGCTTGTCGAAATGTGGGAGCGATCTGTTCTCAAAGCCATCGGGGACACGAGAGCCACTGATGGCTTGCTGGCCCACGCAGGCAATCATCTGAGAGATGTTAATGAAGGAACCTGCAGGAAGATGCCAGGGTACATGAAGAGGCCATACCCGGGGCGGCCAACTCCAGTCCTCAAGGGACACCAACAGGTCAGGTTTTCAGTATATCCCTGCTTCAGCATAGGTGGCCCAATGTTTGACGAACCACCTATGGCTGAAGCAGGGATACCCTGAAAAGTTGACCGGTTGGTGGCCCTTGAGGACTGGAGTTGGCCACCCCTGCACTATTCAGACAGGCTGAAGCTTGAGGGAAAAATCAGGCAAAAAGGAATCGGAAGCTAAAATAGGATATCTTCGAGTCACATCAAGGGTGCGATTTCCTAAAGTTTAGCGAGTGCAAAACACAGCACTGTTTATTAAAGGAATCCTATCGAACACAAGTGGCGTTTTTTCCCTTTGATACATTGGGTGCGATTCTTTTGCCTGACAAATAATCGGAATATCTGCCGTTTAAAACCTCGTGGACGGATTTCAAGCTTTGGGTGTTAACGGTGTTTTGCCCACTTATTCCTGTAATAATTACCGGCGCACACAAAAAGAAATTCAGTATTCAAGCCTGACGTTTCTCTGAAACTGCCGGGAATCTGAAATGAGGCAAACCACAAACTACGGATAATAGCAGCGAGTTTAGAGTTCTATTTCTTTTCAACAAGAATACCCCACAGTCATATTTAATTTCCCTTGGGGATCCCTTAACCCAGGGGGCTTAACTCCAGTCCACAAGACTCCTCAACAGCTTAGGTTTTCAGGTTCTCTCTGCTTCAGCACAGTTGAAAACGGCACCACCTGTGCTGAAGCTGGGATAACCTGACAACCTGACCTGTTGGGGCAGGGGGAGGAGGGGGTGGGTCTTGATGACTGCAGTTGCCCACCCCTGGCTTAACCCCTTCCTTACCAAAGTTGCCTGCAATGAGTTGCTTTATACCTTTGGGGGGGTTGAGGATTCAGGCCTCGGAGATGCAGCGGGGTGTTACCTTTGGGGGGGTTGAGGATTCAGGCCTCGGAGATGCAGCGGGGTGTTACCTTTGGGGGGGGGAGGCTTTGGAGATGCAGCGGGGTGTTACCTTTTGGGGGGGGGGGTTATTAAGGATTCAGGCTTTGGAGATGCAGCGGGGTGTTACCTTTGGGGGGGGGGGGGTTATTAAGGATTCAGGCTTTGGAGATGCAGCAGGGTCTCACCTTTGGAGCCACAGAGGGCCATGATGAGGGGGCTGTTGCTTTTGTCCAGCTCTCTCAGACAGGCGCTGCCCGCATGGTCTCGGATCACGGACAGCTCCCGCAGAATCAGGGCCTGGCACAAGCAGCAAGTAAGGAAACACACACAAGGCTGCTTAGAAAGGGGGGTACAGGTGCCCAATGCTTTGGCTTCACATGAATTTGGGGTCCTGGCTAAGTTTTGTTAATTCGTTAACCGGGGCTAGAGGGGCGACCTCAAAGCTTATGATTAACCCTTTAAGCCCCAGAGGCGCCTGGAACACGATCTGCAATGCTCGCCAGGCCCCTCTGGCAGCGGGAGGGTTGGAGAATACCAGCAGGGGTAATTAAATCCTGGCTAAAGAGAAAGAACATAGACCAGCAAAAGTCATATTTAACATGAATATTTATCTGGTGCACAAAACACAGTGTGTAAAGGAAGTAAAGATAAATCACAGCGAGGCTGCAGCTGTAACTCAATAACAGTGATGTTTATTAGACTAGCCCCATTAATATCTGCTGGAATATAATTGACCAACAATACAAGTTTTTATTTTTATTTTTTAGGGCCACACTATTTTTGGGGGTCCTGCAACTGTAACCCCTTATGTGCCAGAAAGGGCCAACATTCTTTATTCTAAAGTTCTGCAATGCGCTGCAGGAGTTACGTGGGCATCGTGCTGTACCTCCAGTGTCTCCTCTGCACTGCACCCAGGCTGCTGTTGCAGTTTGCCCGTGTTCAGAGCCTCAATATACTCGTCACACTTCCTGTATCCATCGTCCAGCAGGTCCTGTTTGGCCTTCAGTAGCCCCTGCCCCGGAGTGACGTCCCCGATGCCAATGGAGAAGCCGCGGTTGGCTGACGGAGGGACATATGGGAGCAAGAGGACGTAAGGTCAGCACCGCAGTGCGAGAGCCAGGCTCTGTACTCCCTTTGGTCTCTGTGTCCCAGTCACTTCTTATGGCTCCATGGTACATGGATACCTCCCGTCTCTGTATCACCAACATCCTGAAGCCAGGCTAACAGTCATGTGGGCGATATGCCCCTCTCTGTCACTGCACACTATGTCTATAGGTCACCTTGCAATGGCTGGGACAGACTCTACAGGTCCCTTCTCCCCCTCTATGTCACTCTGTGTCACTGCAGTGGACAAGGAGACAATTGATAGTAACGGAGACATAAGAAAACAACAACCCAGGTGGTGGATGCAACTCCCGTCCCAATGGTCCCCCAAAGTCGTTTACCAGTGTATATCCCTGCTCGACAGGTGCCTCAATCAGTGGCTCAGACAAAGACGAGCGCCTTCGCAGCGGGATACCCTTAACACCTGACCTTTGGGGCCTTGAGTGACTGGAGTTGCCCACCCGCGGGTATAGAACATGTTATTGTGGTCCTTTCCTTTGTTTTCTTCTTCCTGCGCACTATTTATTTTCGCTTCGCGCCTACAAAGGCCGATCCCCCCAGCACCCTCTCTTCCCCCTCTCTCACCTCCGCGTCAAAACCCCACCGCTCCCTCCCCGCCCCACTACCGAGGAAAAGACCGGTGTCAGCCTCGCCAGCGGTTACTGGCATTTTCCTCCTCCAGCTGTCCCCAGTCTCGCAAGGATGTAGAAGATGTTGTTTTCTTGGAGCCGATCCCATGGTTCCCTTGTCCATGCTGCCGCACATCAGCTCGCTGTTCTGAATGGTCACATCTATCTGCGTATACGACACGTACCAACAATGACAAGAGGGGGGGGCACTCCGGGACCACCCGCCCCATGTCAGACACATCGAGGGTACGGGCCAACTGTTCTCCAACGTTTCGGGCACTAGCTTCACACTTCGGCTTTCATCAGCTCCAATGTACACACACACAGATGTACTGCATTTGTATCACTGAATGGGAACCGTCACCCAAGAAAGTGTTTCACCAACGCTGCGAGTGATGGGCACTGTACCCAGGAATCATTGTGGCCCCAGGTGTCCCCGCCCTTTCAGCAGTAGTGCTTGCCCTGGTCCCGCAGGTTGGGCAGTACTGTGGTGTCAAGGCTGGGCTGTATGATTAGGCTGAAAACCTTGCTTCCCTGTCCACAAGTGACCGGCTGTGGATACCAAAGAGAAGCGCGCATGAGCCCAGCACAGCCTGGTGGGTGCCGGGTGAAGATCGGAGCACACCCCGGAAAACACATGTCAAGAGGCCATTGCCACGCAATCATACACCCACGCGGAGCAGGGGGGTGGGAGAACCTTTGCTGCGTTAACTTCTTGCAAGACCTCCCATATCATTAAATGGATGGGGCACCTTGAGTTGGTCGGGTTGGCAGGCGCCTTTAATCTTCTCTCGTCTTTCCCCACGAGGATTGAGGCTATGATTTTGCAGCCTTGAGCGTTCAGAGAAATTTGTCCCTCAGGGTTGAGAAGGTAGGCCGCCCTGGCGCTGGAGAATTTGGGTGGTTATGTGGGGAATCGACAATGTCCTAATCACAGTGACCGCGTAGTTTCCATGGTCTGCTTGCGCTGGCCTCTTTTAATATAATGGTGAAGGTCGCATCCCAGCGCGGAGAAAGCGTTCCAGCCTCTCACTGATGGACTCAATCTTCAAAAAAAAAGAGAATCCAGCTTGGAAAGCAGAGTCCCAGCAGGGCCACCGAGAGAAGCCCAGCTCTCTCACTGCAGGGGCCCACTGAGAAGAAACAGCTCGCTTCCCACTTCAGCACTCCCCCACGGAGAGAAGCACTGCTCCTCCTTCAGGGGCCACTGAAGGAGAGCACACTCTCTCACTGCAGGTTGCCACAGAGAGAACGCAACAGCTCTTCACTGTACGGCGCCACATATAGAGCACGCTCTCTCACTGCAGGTGCCACGGAGATAAGCACAGCTCTCTCAATGCAGGAACCACATGAGAGAATCAACAGCTCTCCACTGCAGGCACCACGGAGAGAAGCAGCACAAGCTCGCTCTCACTGCAGGGTCCAACGTAAGAATCACAGCTCTCTCACTGCGCACCACAGAGAGAAGCACAGCCTCTCTCACTGCAGGCACCCATGGAGAGAAGCACAGCTCTCTCACTGGCAGTGGCCCACGGAGAGAAGCACAGTTCTCTCACTGCAGGTGGCCCGGAGAGAAGCAACAGCTCTTCTCACTGCAGGCAACCCATGCAACCACCACGGGATAGAAACACAGATCTCTCACTGCCGGCACCCACGAAAAGCCAGCTCTCTCACTACTGCAAGTGCCACAATAGAGAGCACAGCTCTCTCTCACTGCAGTCACGACGAGAGAAGCACAGCTCTCTCTCACTTCAGGGCCGCCAAGAGAAGCACAGCTCTACTCACCTGCAAAGCACCACGGAGAGAACACAGATCTCTTCTTCACTGCAGGCACCACCGGAGAGAAGCACAGCTCTGTCACTGCAGGGGCCACGAGAGAAGCAGCTCTTTCACTGCAGGCCGCCACAAGAAGAAGCCACATCTTCTCTCTCACTGCAAGGGGGCCAACAAGAGAGAAGCACGCTCTTTCACTGCAGCAGCCACATATGAGAATCAACAGTTCTCTCACTGCAGGTGCCAACAGAGAGAGCACAGCCTCTCTCTCACTGCAGTTGCCACATATAGAGCCACTCTCTCACTGCAGGGCACCAAGACGGAGAGAAGCACAGATTCTCTCATGCAGGTGCCACAGAGAGAAGCATCAGCTCTTTCCCGCAGGCGCCAAGAGAGAAGCAACACTCTCTCAATCTGCAGGGTCCACGGAGAGAAGCCCAAAGCCTCTCAACTGCATGCAACCACGGAGAGAAGACACAGTGTCTCACACTGTGCAGGGCGCATGGAGAGAAGCCTCTCTCTCACTGCGGGGGCCACATAGAGAAGCAGCACAGCTATTATCACTGCAGGTGCCACAGAAGAAGCACAGATCTCCTCACTGTCAAGGCACCACAGAGAGAAGCACAGATCTTTCACCTGCACGCGCCACAGAGAGAAGCACAGCTCTCATCACTGCAAGTGCCACCGACCGAGAGAAAGCACAATCTTTCACTATGCGCCCCGGAGAGAACACAGCTTCACTGCAGGGGCCAGAAGAGAAATCACAGCTCTCTCACTGCAGTCGCCACGGTAGAGACAGCCCAGATCTCTCACTGCAGGGCCAGAGAGAGCACAGCTCTTTTCACTGCAGGCGCCACAGAGAGAAGCACAGCTCTCTCACTGCAGGGGCACGGAGATGAAGCCAGCTCTCTCACTGCGGCACCACTATAGAAGCACAAGATCTCTCACTGAGGGCCATGAGAGATTCACAGCTCTCTCACTGCGGGGCCACAGAGAGAAGCACAGCCTCTTTCACGCAGGTGCCACAGAGAGAAGCACAATCTCTCACTGCAGGCACCACAGAGAGAGCACAGATCTTTCAACTGCAGGGCGCCACAGATAGAGCACAGCTCTCTCACTGCAGGTCCACAGAGAGAAAGCACAGCTTCTCTCACTGCAGGGCGCCACGGAGATAGCACAGATCTTTCACTCGCGGGGCCAGAGAGAAGCCGCTCTCCACTGCAGGCGCCAACGGAGAGGAAAGCCCAGATCGTGCTCACTGAATGGCCAGAGAGAAGCACAAGCTCTTTCACTGCAGGGCGCCACAAGAGAAGCACAGCTCTCTACGCAGGGCAACGGGCACGGAGCGAAGCACAGCCCTTTACGCAGGGCGCAACAGAATCAAGACTTTCACTGCATGCTGCCACAGAAAGAAGCACAGATCTTTCACTGCAGGCACCACGGAGAGAAGCACAGCTCTTCTCACTGCAGGGGCCACAGGAGAGAAGCACAGCTCTCCTCACTTGCAGGGGCCAGCGAAGAAGCACAAGCTCTCACTGCAGGGGCACGGAGAGAAGCACAGCTCTCTCACTGCAGGGGCCACGGAGAGAAGCAACAGCTCTCTCTCACTAGCAGGGGCACGGAGAGAAGCACAGCTCTCTCTCACCTGCAGGGGGGCCACGGAGAGCACAGCTTCTCAATTCAGGGCCACGAGAGAAAGCACAGCTCTCTCACTGCAGGGGCCACGGAGAGAACCCAGCTCTCTCACTGTCAATGTGCACTGAGGAAGCAACAGCGCTCTCTTCACTGCAGCACACAACCTCTGGGTACGTGGCCTCATTCTCACACAATACAATGCATACCATGCAACGGCTACCCATTTCTGGTCCTTATTCATGTGCAGCCATAGTCCCTTGCTGGACGAGTTTTTAGAGATCCCGATATCATTTAAAGAACGAGTCTCCCCCCATCCCCGGGATGGGCTGCACCAGCATATTAAATTTGTAGTCCGTGCTCTGGCATACGGCTGGTCCTCATCATCCCGCTGCCTTTTCTAATAAAACTTGCACACAGACTGCCTCCCTCTCAATCATCACTGGCCACATGTCAATCATCCCCGCACGGACCGCCGCAATGACTACTCGGTAAGAAAGCCTGGATGGCCGTCGAATCAGCGGCTCCCTCCTGTGTTACCATGGGTTAGCTTTGGTCTGCGGGACAAAAAACAGGAAATCCATGTCGCCACATGCCAAATAAATCGCAGCCGGTCATCTCCCCTCGCTGCCGAGACGAGGACCACACTGCCTGCAGTTATTTCATTGGTCAATAGAGAGCAAGGTCCTGCGCCATGCATACTCTCACTCGTGAACATTACCCCCATTACACGTAGGCTTCAGCCTGGCTTCTTCTGTCTGGGGAAGATGAGGTTCATTTCAAACCCCATCAAAATCAGCATTGGTACGGCTTTCAGACGCATTCTTGAAGCGTAAGGTCCGGTGGCTTTTGACCCGGGCCTGTGGTGCAGGCAGGTGCTCAGATGTGAGGCTTATGGCGCAATACGGATTAAACAAAGAGGACGAGTGACCGGAGAGGGGGTTGTGGTGTAGATAGAGCTGGTCACACCAGCGCTGTATCAGCCCTCCGGTATTAAAGGGAGATCAGTAGCGCCCCTAATTAGATGCAGATGTAATTATAATAGTGCGGACAAGAGACGCTGCCTGCGCCTGGCTTGTACGGAGCATAATACAATATTCCCCTCTGTCCACCGTCAGAGACAGTCTGGTAACACAGTGATTGTGCAAATGCGAGCCTGCCCTGTTTGCACAGTGAGTTGTGCATGAGAGTCTGTGTGTCCCAGGCTGTAGTCCTGGTAACACCGTGAGTGTGGCATGCATCCTGGTCCCCCCTACCTGAGTTTGGTAACACGTGTGTGCATCGCGAGCCCTCGCCTGTTGCACAGTGAGTGTGCATTGCGACCTGCCTGTCCCCACCAGTGAGTTGCAGTTATCCTGTGTCCACCACCTGATCGGTAACACAGGGAGTGGTGCATTCGAAGCCCCATTCTGTCCCTCCATTGAGTAGTCATGGGATCCTGGCCCCCTACCTGAGTTTTGTAACACAGTGAGTGTGCATGCTATCCTCCTGTCGCAGTGAGTGTGCATGCGATCCTGTGTCTCTCACCTAGTCCGTTAACGCAGTGAGTGTGCTGTCTATCCTCCCTGTCGCCAGTGATGTGCATGCGATCCTTCCTCCCACCGGTTTAGTTGTGTTAACACAGTTAGTGTGCATTCAAGCCTGCCTGTCCTACAGTGAGTGTGAATGGGACCTGTGTCCCCACCCTGAGATCTGTCGCAGTGAGTGTCATGCGATCCTGCTGTCGCACTGAGCGTGCATGCGATCCTGTCTTTTCCCACGGTGAGTTGTGCATGCAATCCTTTTTGTCCCACTGAGAGTCTGGTAACAGAGCAACAGAAGGGGGATAGACACATTGGTGTGCATCGATCCTGCCTGTCTCACAGTGAGCGTGCATCGATCCGGGCTGTCGCCAGTAAAATCGTGCTGGCGACCTGCCTGTCCGCACGCGCATGTGCATGCTATTTCTTGCCTTCCCCACGGTGAGTGTGCATGCGATCCCTGTTTGTCCCCCTGAGTCTGGTTAAACAGTGAGTGTGCAATGCTATCCTGCTGTCGCACATGAGCGTGCATGCTAATTCCTGGCCTGTCGCAGTGAGCTGTTCATGCGATCCTGCCCGTGTCCGCACAGTGAGACGTGCATGCTATCCTGGCCTGTCGCACACGCGCGTGCAATTCGAATCCTAGCCCTGTCGCACCATTGAGCGTGCATGCGATCCTAGCCTGTCGCACAGTGAGCGTGCAATGCGATCCTGCCTGTCCTCACAGTGAGCGTGCATGCGATCCTGCCTGTCGGCACATTGAGCGGCAATGCGATCCTGCCCCTGTCCGCACAGTGCGTGCATGGCGATCCGCCTGTTCGCACAGTGAGCCGTGCATGCGATCCTGCCTGTCGCACAGCGAGCCTGCATGCGATCCCTGGCCTGTTCGGCCAGCGACGCGTGCCATGCGATCTGCCTGTCCGCACAGCGAGCGTGCATTCGATCCTGCCTGTCAGCACAGGCGTGGCATGCGATCCTGCCTGGTCGCAGTGAGCGTGCATGCGATCCTGCCTGTCGCACAGTGATTGTGCATGCTCCTGCCTGTGTCGCACATTGAGTTTGCATGCGATCACTGCCTGTCGCAACAAGTGAGCGGCTGCGATCCTTGCCTGTCCACAGCGAGCTGTGCGGGCGGATTTTCCCTGACAACCTCACTATGGTGAGCCATGATGCTGGCTTGTGCTAGAAGGCTGTGCCGGTTAACAGAACATGGCTCCATCTATAAGGTCCGCTCCACGATGTCTCCGTACACCTCGCGCTCCTGAGCGACTTCTCACGGTGGCCCATACTTCAGGAACCTATCCACATACACGGCAAGTTATCATCAAATATAATAAACATGCCTGAAGCTGCAACTAATTATACTTAATGGATTCAATATGTGTATAAAAATATCTACACGGTGAGTCGAGTTTATTACTACATCAGAATTATATCTGCACAGCCGACGTGCACTTTAGGTTTCCATTCCTAATTAGTACGGGCACTTAGCAAACGAATAGTTATCTGGGTATAAGGCTGTAGGGGTTTGCAGCTTAAATCCCGACAGTAAATCTGTTTAACCCACTTTCTTTTCCCTAAGGGCAAAAAACAAACAAATAAGTGTGTGTATCGCAGGGCGTTGGTATGAAAACCATTACTCGTGCGAGTAAGAGACCGGAGTCGTTCGTTACATTACATGAATCAGGGACGCCCAAACCGTGCGCCATCAAACAAATCTAATCCCTCCTTTGGATTAAAACACGGACTGACGGTACGCTCTTTGGGGGCAAACGCTTGCTGTTCCTTCTGTATTCTATTGTGTACAATCAAACACAGGCTTCAACACACACACACTAAAAAATCACAGGAATCATCAATTTAGATTTAAACTGCTTGACTAATGCAGGAGCCTTCTGGGAGTTTTTGGCCGGGGAAGTTTACACTTTCAGTTACCGAACTCCCGCAGAGCACAACAAGGCAGAATGGAGACGACCTAGAAGTGGGAGAAACCTTTTTCAACCCCCCAATCTGGGTGTTTCTCTCTGCTGGATGAAGTGTTGCTCCTTGATGGAACCTCTGGGCCTTTCTCACCAGTTTCTCATGAAGTGGATATTTGCCTTGTTCCCTTGTAGAGGCTGGCAGCTTCTAGTTAGGGCAGAACACAGCAGCCGATAACAACGCGATCCCCTCGCGATCTAAAAGGATCCTTATCACAGCAGAGATCCCTTTGCAGTTGCTTGAATCAAAAGCACTTTTAATGATCAAAAAGGTCATTTCGACCACTGCAGGAAAATAACCTGAGAACGGCTGGAGGTTTTGCAAAAGTATTCCAAAAATAAATGGAATTGGTAAATAAAGCAGGACTGTAGCCAATAGATAAGGCCTTCGATAGAGTCAAAGTGGCTCTTCTTCAGGAAACGATTAATGTTTATAGTTATATGGAGGACTGTGACTAGTCACTTTTCAGGGAAGGTCAATATTTTGGACACATGGACGGGAACAGCACCTCATCGATCCGTAGGTTGGGGGCGGAGAATGACGCGTACGGGCCGGAGAATAAGTCGACTCTCTTCCCCGAGAGGTTCCCCTAACCGACCTGTCGAAACAAAGCCGTCGTTGGTCTGTCCGTCGCCAGTCACAGGGACAGTGACCGGTGGACTGGTCCCCCTCTATCCAGTCATTACCACGCAAAGTGACAGAGAAGTACCACTGGTCAATTCCATTCCGTCTCCCCCGACCACAGAGGGACAAAGCGACTGTCAAAACATGATTAATCGTCTATCTGTCCTCGTTAGTGGACAGAACCACCCACGAAAAGAACTAGGCCCATGAATTTGCCTCATCTTGCATGGTGACAAACACAGATAGAAAGGGACCAGTCGCCTTCCCAGAGAAGGTCCACTGAACCACCACGATGGTAAAAAGACGTCATTTAATCCATTAACGAACCGCAAAAACGATAAAAAACTTTTTAAAAACAGAAAATACAATAAAATGAGTACAAGTATAAGCTCCAGCCAGCCCAGCGAATGAACCGATGATTACAGCTACTACTACGGCTTTTTATTACTGCAGATATTTTTCAGCATAGGATCATGTGCCGAACGTTAGTCTGCCCGCTCACCCTGCTATCCCCTTCAGCCTCTGCACGGAAGCCGCGAGTCCCTTTCTTGGGGGCATGTTCAGGGTAATTCACGGGAGAGCTCGCTGTTAATGACACGGGCGCACTGCAGCTGTAGGAAGTCCCACCCCAGTCCTCCCGCCCAATGATCATTCTGGGTTTTGGCTCCTGTAATCCTTTGCTACAAATGGAACCACAGAGAGAAGGCAATCATGGCCAAGTCCTCACCACGGGTCCACGCAACAGCAAAAAACCCCAGCAAAACCACGAAATAAGCACCCATTCACCGAACTGCAAATACTTGTAAGAGGTTTCGATTTTCCTGTGAAAATCTGGTGCCGTTTACTCCAATTCATGGAGACGGCAGATTGTTAGAATTTTCCGTTTGTTAGATTAAAATGTATGAATGAGAACTTCTAATCAGACTTTGAATGAAATATGTTGTAAGATTTAGGATTCCGTATGTCGCCAAAAGAGGTGAATTCACCAGGGTTTAATGCACAACAGATGTTTAGTTTGGGCCTAGCGATACATTTTCCGGCCTGGTCGGAAAAGCTAACGTGGCTAAAAGTTCTTTGTTACAGATAACCGCGTGGAACAAGGTGCCGAGTTAGTGATGCTATAAATAACAGTTGCATCCTCCTGATGCTGCTTCCTCTCGTTCCTCAAGACCGTCTCTGCAAGAAACATTAGGCTACTGCCCCGGCGCTAATATGCCACCTTCCCCGAGTGCAGACTCTGTTCCCCGTTCTGTCAGAGATTCAGGGGGAAGAACAGTAGGTTTGTACAGGGGCGCTGGCTATGACATCACCTGGCAGGTTCGGCGGCCCTCATTGGCTTGAACCGCCGGGGGGGGGGGGGGGGGCGTGACCCTTGCACTGTCGCGAGTATTGAGCTTTTAACCAGCAAGTTTACCACAGCACGTTTGCCACCGTTTGGATCTGCACAATTTAAATAACTCACATCATCGCAAACGTGAGTAAGCTCTCTATAGGAGCCAAGGCTCTGCACAACACCCACCAGCATTAATTAAACAACATCTACACTTAGATTACTCTCTGTTTTCTTTTTGTGGACTTCTCCCATTTTTTTTGGCTTCTGTAACCCCGTCCCTTATAAATATGAAATCAATTTCATCATTGGGTGCGAAAAAACCCCTTAGCTTAGAAATCATTGAAACCCGATTACCTATAAATGCAGATAATCCGAAAAGTAGGAATTCTAAGTGTGATAATCTTGGTTAATGCCCTTAAATTAAAAACCGATATATTTTACATATGCCCCATGACCATCCCACAGGGCCCCAAGACACACGACATAAGGGCGTACGCTCTGGATTGGTCAGGCTTACCTTGCTTGAATGACATCATTCAGGCAGATGAGCTCGGTAGCTTCATGGTAAGGTCGTGCCATACCGTTGTCCAGATTGAGGTCGCTCACTAACGGACGGGCGGATGCAAGAGCGGGGGAACCAGCACCTGTCAGATGAGGTTCTGCCGTGCTTTCCCTGCCTCCGGGTTCATGACAGCCGCGGGATGTCCTCTGCCGGATCCGTCTTAAGATATTCACACCACCGAGTGGGTTCCGGTTCTCCTGCAGGGATTGAGACAAGCTTTGTCAGGGGATTGAGACAAGCTTTGTATGGGATTGAGACAAGCTTGCAGGGATTGAGACAGTCTTTGCAGGGTTGAGACAAGCTTTGAGGGATTGAACCCGCTTTGCAGTGATTGAGACCGCTATTGGTAGGATTGAGCAAGCTTTGTAGGGATTGAGACAAGCTTGTAGGGATTGACAAGCTTTTCGGGATTGAGACAAGCCTTTGTAGGATTGAGACAGATCTTTGTAGAGATTCGAAAATAGAAAAGCAGCGGGTACTCGTAAATTGAAGGGAAAAAACGCGTGTCGGTCTCATCTGGGAGTGAAAACCCGTAGGAGGAATAGGAAACCTCATCAGGCATTTTTTTTCTTCAATTTACGATTGTACCTGCCTATCTATCCACTTAAATCTGTTCCAAATGGGATCAGTTTCAAGATTTAGACCCTGAAAGCAAATGACCCTCATTATCCGTTCCGGTACAGTGAGTAACTAGAGTGTAAGCTCTTACCATCATCTTTTTTTTTTTTTTTACAAAAGCTTGTTGTTATGCCCATCAACATTGAGTCCGCCAAGCATATGGGCTGCAGCATTCTATAAATGGAGACCACATAGCATCCTTAGTGATCCAAAACCGCTGTTAATGGGCAAAGCAACCCATCATTAAAAATGGGAATCCTTACATCATCAATTTAACAATTTAAGTGAACTTCAGGCTACTATTGTATTTCAGTTCAGGCCTTTTGTTACAGGAATTTTAATACTAACCCAATTAAGGTCCTCCAGACCGGATTGGCCACGGTTTCCACTCTTTAGTGTGTATGGGTCCATGTAAAAGAACTGCAGCAGAAGTAGCTTTTCTGTTTCCCTGGAGTAGGACAGGCAAACCATGGTCCATCGTCTGTGTCAGTCACCCTGCGACTGTTAGGCATAGGGGCCTGACTAACCCAACCTCACCCCTATCTTACCAAGATCCAGCCAGAAAGGGACTGTTGTGTGTCCCGGCTGTGAGTCTAACACAGATCACGTCTCGCCTTCAGTACCAGCCTGATAGGGTGGAATATATCGCTTCCCTCGATTTCCACTGCATTAAACATGTTGCGAAGGGATGGGACCCAGGGTGTAACACAGGCTCTTATGTATCATGAATCTCCTCCTGCACAAATGGGAGTCTAGCCTTGAATGGGCCATAACGTCCTTCCATGTGACTGTCCCCCTTGTAGGAAGCACGATACATACATCTGGTCCTCCTGGTTGTGGGAGACCAAACTACAGTTCATGGCTCCCTTGTGTCACCAAAGTGATGTGCGCTTACAACACACTCCGCCCTCTTCCCCGCCTGGGCCCACTGTTACCAGGTGCAGCCTCTTGAACAGGTCAGCATGTGGAGGACGCGATGTACCCACCTGTGCCCGCCCGAGCAGAGCTCCACCTCCTTGTTTGTCTCTATGGCCTTCTTCGAATACTGCAGGAATGGGGACACCACGGGGTCCCCACCTTCTTGGTTGACTTGTACTTCTCGTGGATATCTTCATTCAGCAGGCCGCACTTCTTCAACCGAGCCTGCATGGGACACAACGCGCGTCGTTACCGCAGCAGCGCCCCCAATGCGCGGCTTGTGAATGAGATCCGATATGGCGCAGACTATTTACATAACGCCACATTTTCAAACTATAACACATTTGCATATCAACTATGTTGTATAAATATTTAATGTATAACTATATAAACCTGGACCCTTGCATTTACTCCCTAATTTCTCAGTCTCCCAACATACTAGTTAGATTGTAAGCTCTCCGGACACAGGTACGCAATTCCAATCATGTGTTTTTATGTTAGAATGCACTTATTAATTCTAATTCCCGATATTCTAGTATTATCTATGTGTTAAACCATCTGCGTACATTGCTGGGGCTACAGTATATAAAAATATACATACGTCTATAATACAACTACGTGTGTGTGTTGTGTGTGTGTGTTTTACATATATATTTTAATATAGCCACAAAGACAAATATTTCAAAACCTAATGTATATTATAATATGAACCCGGTGAATCGTGACCAAAACTATATAAATAAGTATAATCTACACAAATTATTATGTATTAATAACATAATTGCATCTTCAAACAATGATAGTTTAAATAATGTCTCATTGAAAGGGCTAATTATATATAGTGGGAAATGTAAGGACAACATAACCCAACCTAAAAAACAAAACCACCAAAAAACAGTCCCCTTACTGTCCAATATATCTCAATGAGGCACTATCTGAACGTTTTTAAAAAGTTGCCCGAGTGACGAAACGCGTCAGAAATCATCAAACGACGACATGTTCATCGACGTAGAGCGCGATTCGTCCGAGCAGATTTTGAAAGCACGCGCGATACAAAGTCTCTCTACAAAACGAGGCCCCGGAGTTGGTGAGGCTTCTTACTGGTTCCAGTGGACTGCTGTATAATCATTGCCTGCGAGACAGCATCGCGGATCCATATCGTTGGCATGATCTATATTCACAACTGCCTTGTTTTTTATCTACCCATGGAGTGAGCCGTTTTCCCTTCCCTACCCGCCTTTTCCAAACATTTAAATGTAATTTTTACACTATGAGGCGTGCGCTTTCTCCCTCTCTTTTCTCTAATATTTTATAAATATATATAGCAGAGTCCCCCTCCTTAACCTCCTGGGGGTGAAGGGGTATGTCTGCTCGGCGGAGTTTCCGCGGGATTGGGGAAGTTGGCAGGACGGCCATCTTGGAGAGGGTCGCGCGGTTTTTTTTATTCCTATGTCGCAGATGTGTCAGCTCGGCGGCCATCTTGGAACTTTGCTCCACATAGATTGAAGCGGGACCCCACGAGTCCAGAATCCCAGGGGGATGGAAGATCAGCGTGTCGTAATCCCAGCCAATGGGCTGGAAGCAAGCCTGAGGAGAGGTTATCTACCGGATGCAGCGACCTGG
>WSYH01013809.1:0-16550 GCA_036426205.1 Ascaphus truei | reverse complement strand
CACCCACCCCGCCCTTCACGCACCCCCCCTTCCCACCCCGCCCTTCACGCATGCCGGCCCTGCAATCCCGGGCAATGCCGGGTATATCAGCTAGTAGCTAATGAATATAACACTATGAGATAACAATTTATCTTTCTCATTTAGCTACTTTACATATATCAACAGGAGATACGTGTCTCCAATCACAGACATCCTTCAATTACATTTTTACACCAATCAATGCAATGCATGATGTATTTAAGTATCCAATAGGATCGCACCTCCTTACCTGCCTGAGAGTCTTCACAAAGCCTAACAAGCGAAACGATCGTCAACGGAGGCACTTTTATTCACAAATGTGGCAGTGTCAGACTCTACACATACAGTGGCGGCCGCTTTTATTCTTTTTCGGCCTTTTCGGGGCAAATCGCGGGATGATGCGGCCCGTTCACGGCCGTTTCTCGTCCGTTTTGTGCGCCTGCGGGCATTGCAATTGTTTAGCGCTAAGCGCTTTCTTTGTCTAGCGCTATTAGCGCTATCAGCTGTTATCAGCTGTTTTCAGGCCACGCGGAGGAAGCCCTTGACCATCGGAAAACATGCACGAAAATTTTCGGGTATGTTGTAGAATAAATGTGGCCGCAGCAGTATATAGCAAGGTGTGTTCTACTATTTAACTCTAAGGCTGCGATTTATGAGGTGAATGGCTCTGAACGCCATCGATACAATTTAACATCTAGAATCTCCGGCATTTAACTCAGGGGGCTACCAGCATAGACGCAGGACTCACCTCTACGCATAGCCCTGCCATACAGAGTCTCACAGCTGATACTCAGGAGGTGAGAGACTCAGTGATTAGTATAGAGTGTATAGAGTGTGGGGAGGCAGGGCGCTGGTCTCACTGCCCGGCGGAGCATATGTTTGGGGACATCGATCACAGCCACACGCCGGGAGAACCAGCAGCTCAGCTGGGGCTGATTCTTTCCCCAGCTGCAGACAGAGCTACGATATCTTCCTAGCAGCTTACGGGCTACGGGTGCTGGTCCCTCTCTTCCCCCTGTAACACAGCTTATCACGGCAGCTCTATTGCTGCTGGATTTCACTGCGCACAATTAGTCACAACAACAAGAGCTAGTACACTATATATATTTTCTCCCGTGGCCAGGGGGTAGTAATATTAGTTTCCAATATGGAGACTGCAGCCCTCATTACTTAGGACTTATAGTTATCTGACGCTGTTACATCATTAGACCGATATTAGATGTCTAGAAGTAGCGATCTACTATCATTAGTATAGCTTTAGATTGCCACTCAGAGAGCATTTCAGTATACAATAAGGGTTGAACACTATGATCACAATGATATAGAACATAGACTATACCGTAGGAGAGCTACTTATTGGACTGTAATACTACTACTTAAACTACAGTTCCAAGCTCCCATAGGAAACCAACCCCTTATTTTTGCTCCCCTTTTTACTCATTTCATTGCACCATTTATTTTAATTATATGTATTCTAATAAAGATTATTTTTAATATAGACATTCACCATTACTGATACCTGAGTGCTAATTCAAACTGAGTACTTTCTTTCTTTGGTATATCTACTGCACATTTCTCAGTACAACACCGTATCTATATTACTATTTATACACTAATAGCTGAGCAGAGGTTCCCTACTACTTTCCCTTTTCCCTCCCCCCTCATACCCGCGGTATATATACTGATGCAGATAGTAGGGAGGCGGGGGGGGGGGAGCCCCCCCCCCCAGTGTTTGTGCTCTGTATGTACCTAATAGCAAGTAATTAACTGTAGGTGGCTCCAAAATAATAGTCTGTAAGGCCAGTAGATGAGGTCACATACAGTGATAACGTAGAAATGTATCTCAGGTCTGAGTAACCCTGGTGACCGCACTGTCTGGGTACTTCCGCTTTGATAGGTCATATTACCTACAACTTATGTGCACAGCCATGGGCTCAAATATGGCACCTTCCTATGCCAACATATTCATGGACACCTATGAACTTTGAGAAAGTCGCTTGTATGTGCCGAAAAGCGTCAGGGAGCGTTACGGGCGACATTACGCCATCACGCATGCGCACGACGAGGCCACATCGAGCGCGGATTAGAATTTCGGCCAGCTACCATAGGAGAGACTCTCTGGAACTCCTGCAAATTGGTTTTGACTGTTTCAAGGAGCCTGTGGAACGTCACTGAGTTCTCGCGGTATCTGGAGCTGAGTACTCACTGTGTGACGCAGGATTGAGAGGAAGGCGACGTCCCTCGTGTTCCCCGGGCTCCGGAGGTGTCCATAGAGGCTGCTGCAGTGTACCTACACCGGACACTATACCAAAGTCATCTGCTACCGGGTTCCTGCATCTGCCGGCTGAGTTTTACTCAAAAATGCTTTTTATTAAGCTATGTTTGTGAGTGTGCATTTTTAAATCCTTGACTCCATAAATATATTGTTATACCTTTTACGCTATGAGTGCGCCTGTTTTTTCTGTGTTTTTATAGATATATATATATATATATATATGTAACGGGTATTCCACCCCACCCAATCTCATATATAGTGTGGGTGAGTAGAACATGTAGTGTTACCGGTGTGGTGCGTATACCTGCAGGCTCACAGGAGGTCTGAGCCTCCGCTAATGAGAGCCTGGGGTGAATCCTCTGGAACGTTTCTTGGTTCAGCGCCTCCACCTATGTAGGATTCTAGGGAAGTGTAGAATGACCCTACATAGGAACCCAATCAGAAACCACACACACAGTGATTTATATTATAACTAATGACTTTACTACAAAGAATAATAATAACCTGTGTCCCTCTCACGAGGGGACACTGACAGTGACATCTCGCAGGACGATTCCCCGACACCAGGTGATCCCACCCAGTGTCCCAAGAACCCCACCCAATGTCCCGTACTCCTACAGAGATAGTCACTGGGTGACTGCGCAGTCACTAAAACCTCTAGGCCTGTTGGTGCACATGTGATGACATAATACCTGCCGAGCACTCCGGTGCTCGGGTCAGCAACAAGCTTCTAAAAGGATCAGTCGAGCGATGCCTCCTTCTGATCCTCCACTGCACTCCTTGAAACGTGGACCGCTCGAGCGGTCCCACTCCGGAACAGTCTCTGTGGACCCCAACGTGGGTCCAACCGCTTCACGGGAACAACGATATTTCTCTGTGTCCCTACCTACATAAGGGACACGTGCTGCACTATAGGCCGTCCCTATAAATACAGCAACCTATAACAGCTTAAGGGTCAATCTCCTAGGGCATTCGGGGTTGCCTATCCTATATAGGTAGGTCTTGTACCCACCCTACTCATAATACGGGCCCTGGGCCATGGATCCCCGGACTGGTTACCGCTATGAACCCCCCCCCAGTTGCCTCGTACTACGCGCAACGCCGCCCTGGGCAATGGCTCCCCGGATTGGTTACCGCTATGAACCCCCCCAGTGGCCTTGCCACTCGCAACACGGACCCTGGGCTATGGCTCCCCGGACTGGTTACCGCTATGAACCCCCCAGCTGTCTCGTGCCACTCGTTCACCTAAACGCCTGCCGCAACGCTCTGCAGACTAACCTCAGCCCCCTTTATCCCTGGCTATTCCCCAGCTCTGACTACCATGAGTGACAGGGTCCCTCTCGGAGACTATCCCTGGCAACACTCACTAACCTGGGGTAATACAGGGTTAACTAGGGCCTTAGTGCAGGGAGTCTCCGGCTCCTGCACCCTACCTCCTTCCTTCCTTGGGCTCCTGACTCTGACTCCTCCTGACATGCAGCTCCAGCCCGCCAAATGTATCCTTTTCTGTCCAGGGCAGTCCTGCAGCCCTATTGGCTCCTGCGAGGCACCTGGTGCCTCCCTCGCTAGGCCCTATGGGAATTGTAGTCCCGGGGCACCTGTAATAACACTGGGGCCGCGTGCGCGCCTTCCCTGTGCTTACACTAACCCCTAATGGCCGCCGCAACATCCCTCTCACTGTCCCTACTCTCGCGCGACTCCTTCCTAACTCTGGCCTATCTTCTGCGCATGCGCGACTCTCTCGGGCCGCCGGGGACTCTCTGCGCATGCGCGAACCGGCGCAACATGGCGGCGCCCTGTGCAAGAGCCGCCGGAGATCTCCTGCACTCCGGCGAGCTCCCTCCTCGGCCCCCACCCTCCTGAATGGCCGTCGGGTCTGCCGCTTGCCTCTGGCAGTACCCGACAGCGTCCGTGGCCACGGAGGCTCCCTGGGGGGTCGAGGGAAGAAAAAGGTAACCTGGCTACATATATATATATATATATACACATACACACACACACACACACACACACACACACACACACACACACACACTAAATATGTCATAAATTGGAATGTGACAAGCTGCAATGGCTATTTATAGCATCAGCTTTGCCACATTCTGCCTTTTATAGGAGTACAGTACCACTCAAAGTATTCCAAAATGTCAGAGTCAATTACGAGTGAAGTTATTTTGCCTTGAACAAGCCATATTAAGTTTCAGATTTCAGTGTAAGTAGAATTTTGTTTACATTTGTTTAAGAACAAATACAAGGCAGTGTGCAGTGTCCTGCAGTTAACTACTGCTTGTAGGATACCAGCCTAAGTAAGTAATGACATCCAGTAGTGAAATCTCAGATTAGGTGTCACGGACTGACCGATAAATAGTTAAATAAATAATAAACTTGCCCTACATACATCACCCTACAGTAAAACGGAAGGTGAGGACAGAGGAAAGGGCAAGGTATGTTTATCAAAATCGGCTGACATATCCCTAGGTACAGCCATCATGCATCGCTGAGTATCACCTACTGAAAATAAGTACGAACGGGAGCCGAAGGTTCTGCAGTGAGACTTCTGTGTACAGATTCGGATAGACCGTTAAAATGTGATCAACGGAGTGCACGTCGCTAATGTGTGAGACATCACGTGACGTCCGCTTATCCTGACGTACTGTATGTTTCGCATAAAAAATATTCAAAGTGTAAGATCCCATCCCCTATATTATTTTTAGTCTCCTCCCCTAAGTGGCGGAGAGAAGTCAGATGTGTGAACAAGAAGATTAACTCTTGCCGTGCTGGCCCTAATTTGCCGGCAAGTGGAGGAAGCCCAGCTAAGAGACGCTGCTTGGTCTTGCTTGTCTTTAGACATTAAGGTGAAAACACTGACATCCTTTTGGTATTTCACTATCTTAGTGGTGGCCAATAGGTGATGGACATAGCAACAATAATGTCAGGAAGGGTACAATGCTTGTTCTTCTGTAAAGGTAGACTGTCAACAGTGGCACTGTCAATATTACAACAAAATAGATATCAAAAGAGGGTAGTTGACATAATAAATTAATTACGATGGAATAGGCAAAACACAATATGTGTGATATTGCTCATGATGGAGGTATCAATAGCAGTGTGTACTGACATCCACACTTGGATGCACACAGAAGTTCGAAAGCAACGTGAACCTAAAATGAATGACCCAATGGACAGTGTGCATGACATGGGCTATAGAAATGATGAATACTGGAAGCCTTCATTCAGGACATTGGGACTTAATGTGTGTAGGTCATAAAGCCAACAACACTCTCGCTGCAGGAAAATCCTGTTCAATTCGCCCTTTATGGGACCAGTGGTGAGATGGTCGATGTCACGGGAGACCAGGTCATTTACACCATTTTACCAGGATCATGCATTGAGCAAAGCAAGTCAATGAAATAAATTGTAAATTTATTCACAGGAAAAAGCAAACACACAATGTTACACAAACTACAGCAAAAATACACACTTACTTGGGAATTGGGGTTGAAAAACTATTCTTTCCTAGGTGTAGGGGCATATCAATCCAAAGCTTACCCTAAAAAGTCTTGGAACTGAAATCAACCTGCAGTCCAAACGCCACAGCTCCCCTCTCTCTCCAAAGGGCTGGAATTCACTTGATGCTCAGAATCTTAGAAAACTTTGAGAGACCTTGGGGAACACTGGGAAACCCTCTATCTAATGGGCGCAAGGGGTTATAATACCTTTGACTTTCATTCAAAAAATACTATAGCCCAATCCAAAGCGTGAGACATTTCTTCGCCACCAGGGACAAGCTGGTAGACACAACAGGGTTACCTGGAAATCTGAATGAACCAAGGGGCATGGGCAATTTGGCACTTCTGGCCCTGGTTCCCTCAATGCCACCCACAGTGAAAGGCTCCTGCCAGTCTGGTGGGATCTATGGAAATGCAAAGGACGTCTAATGATCTCAGGATGTGGATACTTGTCCTTCCCTCCTGTCCAAATGGTCTTGACACCTTAGACATATCCTCTGTGGCTTTCATCTCCACCGTATGAGTAGACTCAATGGCACCCAAGTTGGTAGCCCACTGGCTCACTCATAACACTGGCTCTGAATGTCCCAGCTCATCTCTGTGCACAAGCATATGTTTTAAAACACACAGTTCCATACAATATATACTTTAAAAATAGCCTAAGTCTGTTGGTTATGGGACATAGAATAAGAAGCTGCACGTTATTTCTTACTAGCCATATTCCCCACACTCTATACAATAAACTTAGGACTGGACTTTTAAAAGTCCCCTCACAACCTTGTAGATGGTTGGAGTACCCCCAGAACCCCTATACCAGTTCTGGGTGACCTAGGCATTTAATGGGAATCCCCATAACCTAGGGACCCCTTGACTGTTTCAGGGACACCTCACATCCTATGCCCCATTTACCTTTCTGGGCTGTGCTGAAGCAGGGACCCCTAGTTGTGAGTTGCGCTTGCGTCTTCAAGGGAAGATTTTGGCGAGAATGTGTCTACATGCAGCCAGGCATCCTACCTGATTCCTGGGTACAATTTTAGCGGAACCTGCAACTCTGGGCCCTGACAAGATATACACAATCTGACAATACTTTCTCCGCAAAGAAACACAAACCACAGCAATCCCTGCTTGCTGGCATCCCATGAAAGTTAAAAAAACTAAAATTATTTATTGTCGCCTAATTAAAGGTAATGCTTTTACAACAGTTGGGTCAAAGAGCTGACACTCCTGAACCCCAAAACATGGATCAGAGGTAACCAAACGGGCTTAACATTTATTAGTGAGCCTGGCTACCTCTTCACCGTCACAGTCGATCCCGCAGAACTTTAAGCCTTTGAGGTCTCCCTTGTGGGCATTATTCATGTGATATGCCAGGGCGGTCTCAAGGTAATTTCCAACAGATCACACATGTTCTAGAAGATGGCGTCTAAATTCACGGCGGATTTTCCTCACATATTTCATGCACATTTGCAAGATGCCTAGTATATTACACCTGTGCTTTTGCAGTTGAAGTGACCAATATTAAATTGCTTTGTATCATTCCAGTTGGAGAATGATTTTGTTGGGAGAATGTAGGGGCAGACTTTGCAGGTTCCATATTTAAATGAAAAGGTTCAAGATTTAAATGGTGCTCAGGCTATGAAGTGCTCATCTGTGTAAATAGCAGTGTTTATCTAATATAATCTGTGTAATCCTTAATAAAAACAGAGGAAAAAATTCCTAGTGAGACTGAACCCAGTCATCACACACGATGGCATACTGTACCTGTACCTTCACAATCCAAATGGCATATGTTCAGGAGGATGGGTAAAATATGTATAAGGCCAATACCTTTTTCATGCCCTCCATCCGTTCTAGAGTCCAGGCAGATCCAAGGTGTGCCGATCTGAAGCGAAGAAGATCTAAAGTAGTAAGATGAAAAACGGAGCACAACCGTACGAAAAAAAAACAAACGATCATGAGGTGACCCGAATAAAAATGTACTGAAGTCTCATGGACAAAGCAATAAAAAACGCACCACCTACGCGTTTCATGCTAAAAAGTGTTGCAGAAGTTTATGTGCGAATTGGTTAGTATTTCTAATGATTAAACTTAGCTGTAGGGGAAAAGGAACGGCCCTTTATTCATGTGACATGCCAGGGCGGTCTCAAGGTAATTTCCAACAGATCACACATGTTCTACAAGATGGCGTCTAAACGGATTTTCCTCACATATTTCATGCCACATTTGCAAGATGCCTAGTATATTACACCTTTTTAAGTACTCACATTGATGTTTCGGTCAAAGGTAGATCAGACAGCTTAATGATTTTGAGATCTTGGGTGGGGGTAGTGGTATTCCATACCTCAATATACCTCAATATGGACAGCCTGTTGCCTTTGGCATTGTACGCTCAGAATCGCGCGTCCCTTAGTCTTTCTCGAAGCACCCCTTCTTGTTGCCCTCTTGTGTATACAGGGGGGCTGTATCTCGGGCTATGTTTGTTTAATCGTTTCAAATTGGTTAGAGATACCAATGTATTTGCACTTAAATTTCTGCTACATAATCTTTTATAAAGAAACTGCGGATGGACTTAAAAACACTGCACTAAATACACTGGAGGACACTGAATATCTGCATTTACAAGATGTCATAGCTTTACCAGAAGAGAATGAGCATATCGCAGGGGAGGCACCATTTACCGATTTTAAAATCGCAGTAACTTTCACCCCCCGCTCATTCAAAGTAAACACCAATATTGAGGTTTTCGTCAATCTGGTCACCAGGGATTTGGAAAAAATATCTACACATTTGCCCTCGTCTAGTCTCACACACTAAGAACAAACAGTATTAAAAGAACTTCAGGATAACCCTCAGATAAAGCAAGAATCATAGTTGTCCTACAACGTGATGACTACATCACAGAGAATCTGAGACTCCCGTCAGATACCTTTTGTTACACAGTAGGGTCCCAGATTCTGACCCTACACTGGCCTTAATATGCTTATTACCATACTCAAACAGGGCATTGAATACAAGGTACTCTTAAATCGGGAGTATGAATTTATTCTAGGTAAAACTCCCTATATAATCACATTTTGCAGTCTCCCATAAGTCAACAAACACCAACTACCACCCCCGGGGTGACCAATTGTCTTAGGTCTGGGGAATCTAACCGAGAATGCAAGTGTGTATGTGTACCGGGTGTTGTGACCCTTTGTGATGAGCTTCCCCTCACATCTCCAGGACAGAAAGCTTTACTGACGAAAATAGAGGGTGTCTCATTAGACAACCAGACATTTATGGTTGGATTGGATGTTGAGGCTCTGTATACTAGCATTCCTCATTTGCAGGTATGAATGTTATCTCACATTTCTTACACAGGAGAGGCACACACTTCAATCTCCATAATGATTTCACACTCAAACTACTAAATTGTGTGCTGTCTAAAAACTACTTTCTGTTCAATAGTCACATCTACCACCTGATCAAAAGTACAGACATGGGCACTAATTGTGCACCACTTTACCCAAATCTGTACCTTGGCTGGTGGGAGGAGACAGTGGTTTTCAATGACAAACTAAACATCTACACACATAGATCTCTTGTGCCACTACATACAGTAGAATATATTCTGATTCTGTGGCGTGGCACCATGGATACCCTCCTGGAGTTTATCTCTGTATTGAATCACAATGAGTTGAACCTGAAACTTACCAGTGAGATCCAGACTGAGAAACTCAATTTCCTAAATCTCACTATATATAAGGACAAGGTGACCTGGTCAGTAATAACCTTCTAAGTGCAGATAATCACCATCCACCTCACTTTGTCAAAAATATCCCTATGGGCAAGTCCCTACATATCTAAAGGAAGTGCTCCACTGATGCAGAGTTTGAGGAACATGAACGACACATGACTACATGGGTCCTCGAAAGGGGATACATTAAAACATGTCTCAAGAAGTCCTACAAAAGGGCTAAATCCTCTAAACGGAACAAACTTTTAGCCCCCCAAAAACCTGTCTATACAGAACCCAAAGTTATTAGATTTATCGGGACGTTTAATAACAAATAGAACTGCATCAACCATATTATAAAAAGCCACTGGCACCTCCTTCTCTTAGATGAAGATCTTAAACAGGTACTGAAGCCAACACCCAATCTTGTTAGCAGAAGAGCACCAAACCTTAAGGACAATCCTGTCTAACGTCATCACGGAGACCTAGCTATCTAAAAGACCACAACACTTGTTTAAATGTAGAACCTTCAAAGCCTGCCCCTACATTCTACTAACAAAATCATTCTCCAACTGGAATGATACAAAGCAATTTAATATCGGTCACTTCATCAACTGCAAAAGCACATGTGTAATATACTAGGCATCTTGCAAATGTGGCATGAAATATGTGGAGAAAACCTGGGCCTAATTTAGACGCCATATTCTAGAACATGTGGGATCTGTTGTAAATTACCATGAAACCCCCCGGCACATCATAAGTGTGATGCCCACCAGGGAGACCTCATAGAGTTACAGTTCTGCGGGATCGACCATCTCACCACTGATCCCAGAAGGGGTGACTAGGACATGATTCTCCTACAGCGAGAGTGCCGTTGGGTATATGATCTGCTGTACAGGCATTAAGTCCCAATGTGGAAAATAGCTGAAGCGCTCAAATGTAGGTATATCTCAAAATGATAATAAGCCAGACCACTGTACCAGGGTACTAACAATTGATATAGTACCTATTGTGTCATATAATGGGTACTATCCTCCTGAAGACAGGTGGTGTGTGGTGCAACCCACTTACCATCAGTCTCATTGGCAGGTTCCCCTGAAAAATATGCAAATACTCACATCCTGGTAGGGCAGGCAGGCAGGCTGTGCAGCTACTCAATGCAATACAGGGAAAAGGGAGACCAAAAAGCGCACCAGCACAAAGGAGCAGGAAGAAACCAGAACAAAAAAATTTTTTTTAGTCCCAATGGCCTAAATGAAGGTTTCCTGTATTCATCCTTTCTATAGCCCACATTACAGACACTGTCCATTTAGTCATTCATTTTAGGTTCACAGTGTTTTGGCCACCAGTGTTCGACCTGTGAGCATCCACGTGTGTACACATTGCTATTGGTACCTTTATCATGAGCAGCCTCACACATATTGTGTTTTGCCTTTTCCATTGTAATTAATTTAATTATGTCTACCACCTTCTTTTTAATATCCATTTTCTTGTAATATTGACTATATTCCATTATAGACAGTCTACCTTTACAAAAGTTGGTGGGTTAGATTAATGCAAATCCAGAATCCGGTGCTCAAAAGACCCGCAACCAAATAATACAGTGATGATAGTCCAGATCAATCTATACACATATATGCAGCAGCAACAGGGGAGATCATATGAGTCCATAAACGGATTGCACAGCGTTGTATCCAAACTGTGTGTGCAAGCCAAACCCCACTCAGGGACAGTCATGGGTGTCCTGCAAGAGCAGGACTACCGACGCTGTCAATCCACATCAGATATGGAGGGGGTAAGCAGACAAAACAACTGGCTTACTGTAGTACTAAAGCACAATAATGTTAAACTCCTCACGGCCCGCTGCGGTGACTTCCGCCAGGCGTGCTCCCAGGCTTGAATAGATGAAGGGAAAGATCCAAAAAGAAATTGCCGGTGCACAGTCAAATTAGCAAAGCTAGGACAGTGTGACCAAAAAGTTATTTATTGATTAAAAAACATGAAGTAGTATAGTGCCTGTAATCCTCTAACATGATTCACACTGGAAGTTAGACGATTACCAGCACTATACAACTTTATGTTTTTTAATCAATAAATAACTTTTTGATCACCATGTACTAGATTTGCTACTTTGGCTCTGCACCGGCTATTTCTATTTGGATCTTTACCTTTACAAAAGAACAAGCATTGTATCCACCCTGATATTATGGTATCTATGTTCATCACCTATTGCCCACCACTAGAATAATGAAATACCAGCAAAGGGTGTCAGTGTTTTCTCCTTAATATCTCAACACAGGCAGGACCAAGCAGCAACTCTCTGCTGTGCTTCCTCCACTTGCCGGCACCTCAGGGCCAGCATGGCAAGAGTTAATCTTCTTGGTCACACATCTGACTCCTCTCCGCCACTTCAGGGAGAACACTATAAATAATACGGAGCCCTTAGGGGTGGGATATTACCCTTTGAAAAAGCTACATGCAAAATGTACATCAGGATAAGTGGACGTCACGTGACATGACGCATTAGTGACGTGCACTCCGTTGATCGCATCTACAGTATACGGGCAGCAAGAATCCGTACACAGAGGTCTCACTGCAGAACCTTTGGCTCCCGTTCGTACTTATTTTCAGCTGCTGATACTCAGCAATGCATCATGGCTGTACCTAGGGATATATTAGCCAAGTTGATAGATATACCTTTCCCTTTCCTCTGTCCCTACCTTCCGTTTTAATATAGATTTATGTATGTAGGGCAAGTTTATAATTTATGTAACTATTTATCGTTATCCTCTAGTCTACGGACCATCTCAAGGTACTATCAAGTGTATTTATAGGACACTGCACACCTCTCTTAGCCTACTGAGCAGCAAACATATCTGTACGGTAGTGTGCGGGCCATTGAGTGTCATTACTTACTTAGGCTGGTATCTTACGAGCAGCAGTTAAATGTAGGACACCACACACTGCCTTGTAAGACAGTTTACATTACCAAGACCTGGCAGTTGAACAGTGCGCACTTTGCATGCTGGCAAACATTTGCAGCAGATATACCATTACAGCATGTGTTTGATAGTTATACAGCTGCACGGATTAGCGCATCTGCAGTCAGATTCAGACCCTATATGATTACTCACAGCAGACAATCAGCCACTTACAGATATACAGTCAATTAGCATAGATCATCACACACCTTACAGGTTGGCAATATTTGTATTAGATCTACTATTTAAGTCGATTTAGACTTAAGTTTACTGAGCTGACTCTATCAATACCCCCCCGCCCCCCCCCCACACACACACTTTCTGCACACATTAGGCAAAAAAATGTTGCTACTATTATGATGTGGTGCTGCTCCGTCCCGCGTTATCACAGTCACAGGCTGATGTGTCCATAGGAGAGTTCAGTGGCCTGCTGCACTGACCCTCCACTGCAGGGGAGCACACACTTTTGCTGCTGCGCCCACCTGGCTTGCCTGACCCGATGCTCGCTCCCCGCCCCCCTACCTTGGAGCTGTGTCAAATGATGCTGCGGGGTCATATGACATCACCCGCGGCGTCATTTGACGCGTGTGACATCATGTCACATGACCCCGCGGAGTCATTTGACGACAGCCGTCAATCACGGTACGTTGTGTGTTGCAGAGACCTCACGCGATCCCCCGGCATTTAATTTAAATGCCTTAGGGAGGAGCGTGGGGCCTCTGCAACCGCCGCGCCACCCCAGAAAAATCTCCCACCCCGCTCCCGCCCTGTTTGTGCACCCCTGCTCTACAGTACTGAACCAAGGATTGCATACCACGCAAAGGTGCTCACACTACTGCCCTGTCCCATGGTCGCATTCCAATTCAGCAGCAGTCATATATTTACTTTTTACTAGTGATATTATCCCAAACAGAGTGCAGATACACAGACATTATTCCCGGAACTGATACCTTTGAATAACTGATACCTTTCAATGACCCCAATCTATTTTAATCTTATTTACGTTTTTATATTCACCCATATACCTACTTACTACCCACCAGGGACATTTTGATTTATAGCCCTAGTGCAACCCAGACACAGATAAATTATTTTCCTAGACACATGTTCAACTCAACTCTATATCTGATCAATTAACACAACGAGTTTGGATAACTGAGTCCATGCAATAGGGGTTTTTTGCGTATTTCCCTAGCATAGGAGACACCTTTATGACAGGGCTGTTTTTAGCTCCTATGTATCTCCCCTGGAAAATGAGTACAAATGGCATGTGTCCTGTGGAACCGAAATGGTTAAACTTAAGCTGCGTCCATAATTTAGCAGTCAGCGCACCTCCGCGCTCACGCTGAGACTTGTCTGCGCAATCAGGAGCGATTGCATGAACTAGCAGATGAGCCAGCGTGTGCGTTCGGGAGGCGGGGCACTGACATCACTGGGCCAATAGCCCATGAAGCGCCGATGTCAACGTCACGGCGCTGTGACGATGACACTGCTTCGCTCTGATTGGGTGTTTCAGCCGACAGCGCGCTCAGAAACAGGTTCTGCTGTCTGCTTAAAATCCCTTTGCCTCAGCACGCCTGCGGACGCTCACGGGAGCCCCCCTCTCAAGACATCCTCATTGAGGATGACGGGGCTCATCGCGGAGCGTCCGCACGGCTCAGCGCTGACTGTCCTTCTATGGACTCAGCCTTAGAGAACATTCTAATTGTACATTACTGAAGTTTGCCAAATAGCCACTAGATGGAAGCAAAATATCAAAACGTACCATACAACTGTAAAGAAACATGCTCTGAGTCTGATGAATGTACAGTGATGGCAGTGCAATGAAAGACAATTACATGAACTGTGGGTCTTTTTCATTATTACTTTATGAGCTAATGCTGACATTTGAAAGAGCCGTATTTTTACACTTGAAAATGTTAATCCCACATAGCAAAAAAATTGCATTTGTGCATAGACGTTTTAAATGTAACTTTTATTTTTCCCCAATTATACTGTATGTACAATCTCTCCAAATAATACATTAGTAGAATAAACAGGACACTGCACAGGACTTGCAGATAATTATTTATAGGCCTTTATATAAGGCTATAATGCACAAATTCCCCCCCCCCCCCCCTGGTTTACATACCCAAGGATACCTCTGCCTATCACCATTTCCATTGGATTTAATGGTAAGAACAAAGCTCAACAAAGATGATAAAAAAAAAGCTTGATCATCTCATCAGGGACCATAAGCTTAATGATTATGCTTTGACTCATAAGATAGTGCACAAATAACTCACCGTGATATTAATGTTGCCAAGTGTAATTAAAACATATTTGGAACAGTATGTTTTTACTATGAGAAAAAAAAGATAACAAACGGCCTTACCTATTTGAGATTGAGCAACCATAGTGGAGTTGCGGTCACACAGTGGGGAGAAGGGAAGTCCAAGTTCTGCTTCTTTGTCACCCTGAAAAAATACAGTATATACAGTAGATTATTAATCTATAATACAATAGTACTTTCCCCAGAAGTGCGGGAAAACGAGCATTTGGGAAGGTGACAGCAGAGGGAAGCTGCAGCAGCTCTATGATTGTCTACATGCTTCCCACAGCTGGCTATTGCTGCAGCCTGTTTCCACCCCACCCCCGCCCCCCAGAAATCTACAACTGCGGCGAACATAAGAGGGGCTACATCTGTATATTATACTATATTATTTTAGGTCACCCAATTAGGAATCTAATGTAGCTTGCAGTATGTTAGATTGTATTATATTATTTATTATAGGCTAAAGCTGTAAAATTAAGGGCATTATTGAAATCCCTGCTCTCTGATTGGTTAAAATTCCGGGTGTCATGATAATGTCATGAGATATTGGGTCTTTTTAATCCCTCTGGTGCTTGAGGGGTTAATCAGCTACATTTTTAAGAAAAATACAAAATGCTGAGTCTGAAACAGGTCAGAACTGTTTCTTTGAACTGCTCTGAATTTCAAAGGGATTTACTTGGGGAGGGGTGTCCCTGTGGATGGCACACTCAAGGTGTCAATTGAATTAATCAAGGTCTACAGACAGGGTTGGGGGAGAACAGCTTCAAGGTATTTTGTAGAAGGGGTGGGCTCATGAAGGGGCCCTAAAAAAGAATTGTACTTAAGTCTGGGGGAGGTTGTTACAAGTCAGATCTGTCCAGGGGCATGCTTGAAAAGCATAGCAGACCTCATCTTCTGAACCAGTGCCTCTCTGGGAAAAGTCCATAGCATGTGCTAATGTACTGTATAGGATTTTCTGTTTTACCCCTTTAACTTTAAGAAGCTGCTCTGCCTTATATCGTAATTGTATGTTTATTTTGTAATACCTTTTCTGTAATTCAAGCACTGTATTTTTATATATATTAAACCATTTAATAAGTAATGCTTTGGGCTCTGAATGAACTTTGTGCACGCTGGAGAGAATAACTTGCTAAACTCAGGCACATGTTACTACAACTGATTGTGTGTTAGAGTGCATAGTTTTTCCTATAATAAACCGGGACCTGAGGCCCTGGCGGATATTTTAGTCTAAGATCTTTTATCATATCTGCATAACCTCAGGTGGTGGCTGTGGATGGTTATGATGTGCAATTGAGTAGGGGGTTAATACTAACTCGCTGGTTCCTTGCAGAGGAGAAAGAGGGGTTGCTAGAGAAGCCTTTGTGTATTAACCCTGGTTGCATATCTAAAGTCACGTACTCACTTGTGTGCTGTTCGTGGCGGTGGTATATTGGGACGGTTTGAGGAGAGATACAACCCATTTGGGGGACCCCTGAGTGGGTGAAGAGTGGGTACGCTTGCGAGCGTCGGTATTAACCCTTGTCCCGTATGCAGGGCACGTGCTAGCAGGGGGTCGTACGTGACAAATGGTGGCATAGCGGTGGGATAACAATTTGTAATTTTGTTAATATCAGAGCTTTTTAGTGGTTTGCGTTTACGCCTGTGGGATAAACGAAACATTAAAAAGTGACTGACCTGTGTGAGTCTTGCGGGAGATCACAGCTCAGTACCCCAAAGCTATTACTCAGTGCTATTTTTA
>WSYH01013808.1:0-16552 GCA_036426205.1 Ascaphus truei | reverse complement strand
GGATGGTGTACAGTACAGTAAGTCAGGCCTGCACAACTCCAGTCCTCGAGGGCCGCAAACAGGCCCAGTTTTCAGGATTTCCTGAAAACCGGGCCAACTTGCGTCCCTCGAGGACTGAAGTTGTGCAGGTCTTGTGTAAGTAAAAACATTTCTTTATTAATAAAATTTAAAACACACAACATCTCCTTTATTAAAGTACAGAAAGTCAAAACATTTACAGCACAACAGTATGGTGTTAGTAAAAATCATTTCTTTATTAATACAAGTTAAAACACGCAACATCTCCTTTATTAAAGTACAGAAAGTCAAAACATTTACAGCACAACAGTATGGTGTTAGTAAAAAACATTTCTTTATTAATACAAGTCAAAACAAGCAACAAGTCAAAAAATAAACAGCATTTGAACAGTCACGCAAATTCGATCCCCACTAGATTGTCCTTCCAGGGCCGATGCCTTGTATGACGCAAAATGCCATTAATGGAGTCTCTCACGATTTTCATTACAGGATCTGTAATTGAAAAATAGCGCCGCAATTTCTCCACAATAGTCCTTCTTAAATTTTCAGGAAGCGCCCTTTTTTCGCGATTTCCTTCGTAGTTTACATTGTTGGCCCACCCGCAGTACGCCAAGTAGGACACGTGGTGCTTGAAAATTAACATGGCATACTTCTGGGGTAAACCAGCACTCATCACCCTATACTTCTCCTGATTGGATTGGGCAACTCACGCAGGATGATGTCGGGCACCGTATCGATGCAAGCGTATGTGGGTTGGATTCTGGGAGCGGGTGTTCTTCTGGGTGCGGTTGTGCTTGTGGTGGCGGGCAAGTGTAGGTTGTCTGGTAGGAAGCTTTCCTCCTGTCTTGGTCGCCGTGTTGTCTCCTGCCGTGGTCTTGACGGGGTTGTCATGTCACCCTCGTCAATGGCATACATGTACACATATTCTTCTGGTGGAGGGGGTGCGCTTGGTGATGGAAGGTTGAAGGTCCCATTCATCCCATCCATGCCACCCTCCTGCTCTGGCATCGGAGAAACAGGGGCATGAACTCGGAGCAAATTATGTATCCCCGCTATGTCAGTCTCTATCTTCTCCATCCGTTGATCCATCTTCTCCATCCGTTGATCCATCTTCTCCATCCATTGATCCATATTTAGCATGATCTCGTGCATGCTGTAGTCCAATATGGAGTAGCTATACAGTACACAATGCCATAATATGCACCTAACTGCACAATTCTTTTCTTTCCTGAGAGAGCAGCACTAGCCATCTGGTTACAAAGTATTTAACAGTAGTTACAGTATACAGTAGTTCAGTATAGACTAGTTTGACAGTACTAACTGCATACTTTAGTCCAATATGGAGTAGCTATACAGTACACAATGCCATAATATGCAACTAACTGCACTAATTTTTTCTTTTCTTGTCTTTTCAGAGAAAAAAAGGATGGAAAGGGGAGGGGGGTATCATGTGTACATTGTGTGAACTGTGTGTACAGTAAAGTGTATCTAAAGTGCAGTTATGATTTACACAAAACCTCCCCTCTCTCAATGAACTACACAGAATGAGGAAGAAGATAAAGATGGAAAATTTTATATTATTATATATATTATTATGTATTATATATTATTAATTAATATTATTATCAATGTGCATTATTCATGATTATCCACCGGCCCTCAAATTTCAACTGACAGAAGAACTGAATAAAGACTGCATTTTGTATTATTCATGATTATTTGTATATTTGTATTTTTTGTTTCTGATAAAATAAAATAAATATTTCTTTACATTCATGATAATCATAATCATTGACATCCCCCTCCCCTACACCAAAGAAAAAGAAAAAATTACAAAAATTGGTAACTTACTGCATCAAAAACATGAATCAAATTATGTTTTTTTTAACTCTCAATTTCACAGTGCTGTGCAAATCAGATTTACATATCAAATTCGAGAAGGGATTATCACAAGCGTTACCGTAAACAAAGCCTCAAAGGGTGGGGGGGTGGATGGGTGAGTCATGCGCAGTAATCATCAGCTAGCTCCCTTCCCAAAGAGGATTACAGAGAGGTGACTCAAAGCCAACAATAGGAAAATGAATGAATAGTTTTGTAGAGGTGTCGATAAGAGGTTCAAATCCTTGAGCGAGCGTTGTGTGTGTGTGCGTGGGGGAGGGGGGTAAGGATTAGCTGTACTGTAGTTCAAAGACATGACATATTTTCCGCAGGCAGGTCATCATAATAATTTGATCCCCACACCCCCAAATACATACAAATTAATCATGTGCAGTCAAACGCACAGTGTCGCAATCAAAAGCTACAGCACAGATTGAATATTTTTTTTTGGTCACTATTGAACTTCACAAGCAATTCACGCATGCGCAGTAATAATCAACTACAGCTCCCTTCCCAAAGAGGATTACACACAGGCGCAGAGAGGTGACTCAAAGCCAACAATAGGAAAATTAATGAATGGTTTTGTAGAGGTGTCGATAAGAGGTTCAAATCCTTGAGCGAGGCTTGTCTGTGTGTGCGTGGTAAAGCTGCATGAAGTATTAGCTGTACTGTAGTTCAAAGACATGACATATTTTCAACAGGCAGGTCATCATAATAATTTGATCCCCACACCCCCAAATACATACACACCCCCAAAACATAAAAAACACAAATCATCATGTGCAGTCAAACGCACAGTGTCGCAGTCAAAAGCTACAGCACAGATTGAATATCGTAATGTCAAGATGGTTGAGGCAGGAACATGTTCATCATGTTGAGAAAATAATATAAAAAATGACGAGAATATTTTTTTTGGTCACACTTGAACTTCGCAGCAATTCACGCATGCGCAGTAATTATCAACTACAGCTCCCTTCCCAAAGAGGATTACACGCAGGCACAGAGAGGTGACTCAAAGCCAACAATAGGAAAATTAAAAAAAATTTTTGGTCACTCTTGAACATTTTTTCCCCCAATGAGCATTAATAATCAACACAGAAGAATACAGTAAATCAAAACTGAACGTTATACACGCAGGAATGTGATTGAAACCAGAAAGCCATCCATTCAAAGGAATGGCGTGGAGAGGTGGTGTCATGGAACAAGAACTACATTTCTGACTCACCCCCCTCTTTCTTTGCAGCTTCTGCCTGTCAGATCTTATTCCAGTGCAGGAGTTTGCACACACAATACTGTGCCTGTGTAACTTGCAAACATGTTGCATTTCTTGCCTCTGGGCATGGAATCAGTGAGCTGCTACTGCAGTTTCTGAGATCCTCACCAGAATGGGCTAGCCTGCCCCCCTCCTGTTTGTTCAGAGATAGTCTGCCCCTAGAATATTCCCTTTACCCACACTGCCCCTCACTTCCTTTTCCACCCTGGAGACAGTGAGTACAAGACCTTCTCTGTTCATCCCCCATGGGGAGGCCATCTCTTTTTACCGGTTTCTAACTAATAATCACCACTACATACCATCCACAAGTATCGTGTTTGCTGCTTTCCCCAATAAAGTGGAGGAAATATTACAGGGGTGGAGTGATTTAAAGGGAACTGTGTTAATGCTATCGGGAGCCATTCACACATCAAACGTGACCCTGGCTTCAGAAAAGGTGTACTGTAGATAAGAAATTTAAATACTGCAGTGCAGTACATTATCCTGTGTGTGTGTGCGGGGGTGAGCGAGGGAAGAGCGCTATAAATATGCAAATTTACGTTATACACGCAGGAATGTGATTGAAACCAGAAAGCCATCCATTCAAAGGAATGGCGTGGGAGAGGTGTTGTCATGGAACAAGAACTACATTTCTGACTCACCCCCCTCTCTCCTTTGCAGCTTCTGCCTGTCAGATTATTCCAGCTGCATGGAGTTTGCACACCACATACTGTGCTTGTGTAACTTGCAACAATGGTGATTTCTTGCCTCTGGGCATGGAATCAGTGAGCTGCTACTGCAGTTCTGAGATCCTCAACGAATGGGCTAGCACTGCCCCCCCTACTGTTTGTTCAAGGATAGTCTGCCCTAGACTATTCCCTTTACCCACACTGCCCCTCACTTCTTTTCACCCTGGAGACAGTGAGTACAAGACCCTTCTCTGTTCATCCCCATGGTGAGGCCATCTCTTTTTTACCGGTTTCTAAATATAATCAACCATACATACCATCCACAAGTATCTGTGTTCTGCTGCTTTTTCCAATAAAGTGGAGGAAATATTACAGGGCTTGGAGTGATTTAAAGGGAACTGTGTTAATGCTATCGGGAGCATTCACACATCAAACGTGACCCTGGCTTCAGAAAAGGTGTACTGTAGATAAGAAGTTTAATACTGCAGTGCAGTACAAGTATCCTATGTGTGCGGGGGCGAGCGAGGGAAGAGCGCTATAAATATGCAAATTTACAATTACTGCCCGCACACGCAGATTGTGTACTGACAGTAGGTTGAACTGTACGTATTAGACTTTTAAGACAAAAGTCACGAACGCCCACATGAGTTTTTAGACGGAATTGCAGTGATGGCAGACAGTTCTAGAGATGCTAATATTACGAGCGACTAAAATACCGGAACATATTCCGAAAAAAAAATAATAACTGCATCTGCCCGCGGTTATCAGAGTTGCGCCGCTATGGCCGCATTAGGATAAAGGCGGCCGCAGCTGTAATCAGGCTGATATGTGTGTTTTCAAGATGATACTGATCCAATTATTTATATTCCAAATCAGGATTGAATGTATTATATCAATCTTGACAAACATATGTTACAGAAACCAGTTTGAAGGGATAAAGTAAGTCTAGAACAATTTATCGAAGTTAAAAGGATGCCAAGGGGGCTGAGGTTACTTAAAATGCCCACATATTAGCCTGAAGAATTAAATATTCTTGAACCAGTGCACAAGATTATGGACGATTGTTCTTTAAGATCATTCAATTGTTGTAGATGAGAGAATAATCGCATTACAAAAAAATAGAGGTAGTGATAACTGAAATGAGACAGAAACATTTTGGCTTCAATTAACAATGAAACCTTCGGTTTTGAGAAAGAACTCAAGGAAAAATTGGACAAATATGTCAGGAATACCCTGACAGTTTAGGAGTTCTCCCTTTCTGTTCCTTGTCTGTCCACTGGGTGTGGCTGTTTCGCCTGCTCTGCATTTCTTCTTGTCAGGAATCAGCGTTCTCTCGCGCTCCCACACAGAGCACCTCCTCCCTCAGGAGTCCCTGGAACACAAAAAATCTGCCTTACCGGCCTCCGTGGCCCCCTGCCCTGCCACCGTCGCGGGATCACTCCCTCGGTGATTCCTCTGCTCAGCGCGGGTGGCCCAAGCCCTCCCGCACGCACACCTGCACCATCCACTGGCTGTCCAACACGTACACGCGTTACGGAACGCGCTCATTCTGCACACTCTTCTTCCCGTCCCCCGGACCTCAGGCTCCGCCCCCGCCACACCGCACCGGCATACTCAGGTTACCAACAAGACTCAACTGGCCTGTTATGCCTGCACCAATCTGCAGTGTCTCCCTGTAGTTCTTCCTGTCCCGCCTTCGTTCCTAATTGGACCTTCCTGCTTATATCTGCTCCTCTCTGCTCTCAGTCTTTGCTCGAAATAGTCTCGTATGGAAGTACTTCTGGATTCTCTCAGGTTTTCACAGTTCTGACACGGCTTGTATGACTCACACCTCTGGCTCTCGATCTCGGCAACTCCTTGGACAACGCTACATCTGGTAACCCCTTGAACACGGCTTAGACTACGACCATCTTCGCTACTCCACTCCTGACTCGGCAAGGCATCTTCACTCTATCTCTACAACCGTTACCGGCAAGTATGTCTACCTTACTACACTGGCCTGGCAACATATTATACCACACCCGGACACGCTCCTTTTGTTGGGGGTGTATTACCACTTCCCCCTTCAGCTCAGGGGCGGGTCGGTCTGCAGGCAGCAAGGGGTACACTTCTGTCCCCTTTGGGTGCTCCTGTCTTCTGTCTCTGCCTGCCTTATATTTTCCTATTTCCGCACCTCTTTGCCTTGCTTGTTTGGGTCCAGACTGCTTTGCTCTGCCCCATTTGTTCTTTTTCATTCCTGTTTGAGTCGTGGTAATATTATTAAAGGCCTTGCTTATGAACTAACTTGTCCCAGTTTGTCTGCTGCCTAGTCCTGCTCCCTGCCCAGTTCCTGCCCCCTGCCTTTCCTGCCTTCCTGCTGCCCACCGCTGCATGGACCCCGACGATCCTGCCTGCCACTTGCCACCGAACCCTGCCTGATACACAGATGATATTTGCCTACCGTCTGCCACCGAACCTGCCTATGACACCGATGACTTTGCCTTCCCTGCTGTTCAGCCATCAGGTCCTATATTGCTCCTGTTCATGGACAGATAGGAAATCTATCATATGAATAAGAAAAAGAGCATTGTAGAGACAAATTGGATTAAAATAATAATCATTACAATTGGTCATAAAATCACGGACAAATGTACCATAAATGAATTAGGGCACAATTTTAGGTTGATACAAGATTTCATAGAGATCAACATGAAAAAGATAATCAACAGATTAACTACATATAAAATCATTCAAAAACTTTATAATGATAAAAGGGATCATTATAGTTAAGCTGTTACTATATCTCATCGCATAATATAAAGTCTCATGTTAAAAATATAAGTTGAGACCAAGTAACTATATGGACCATATATACCCCTTTTGAAGATAAAATAGGGAGTGAAGATCTTTTGAAAATCAAAATAGAGCACACAATTGAAGGAAAATTAAAAATGTAATATGAATTGTCCATCCTTTACAAATTTTGAGTTGAAAACAACAATAAATTCTCACCCTCCCGTCCCCCTTCCTCTGTATCCCTTTTTTTAGTGCAGGATTTGCATCAATCCACAGGGGCGATTCTCAAAAATGGTCCCAGTATCCGCTGTCTCTGTACCCTGGGACAGAGAGGGGAGAGAAACAGAGGGGCTATATGAGCAGGAGAGGCAAGGGTAAGAAGTCAAACCAAATTCCAAGAAATGGAACTCACAGACGAAATATTGATTCCAGCATGTTTGATCATGGCAAAAGGAGAAGGGTACAAGCAAGAAGCGGGACTGGGACTGAGACCGAGACATTGAATAATTGTACTTCCTAATCTCTCAATGAGCCACCATCTGAGTTTCAAGAGTATCAACAGGAAAAGCCCCCCCAACCTGAATATCCCTTTTGGGATCTAACTGAATGCTATCAGCAACAAATCTCAACCTGATTTTACCTCTGTGGCTAATCTGGCTGCCTGTCCCAGATCTCATGCAAAGTTGGCGTGGTTTTTAATGAGAGGTAAATATAATATACAGTATTATTAATTTTGTTTATGACACGAATTGCCAGCCCGTAATGCATGTGAACATGCGCATTACAGTGTGAGTACACGCATGCACAGTTGTTATACACTAGGTGTAGAGGTATAGAGTACTAAAGCATTGTTTTGTTTTCAGAAATCATCATGAAGTTTGTCAAAGTTTCTAAGGAAGGTAAATATAATATACAATATTGTATTAACTTTTGTTCTCACTGACGCGAAACACCAGCCCGTAAATCCACTGATACATGCATACAAAAGCATGAGCACAAGCATGCGCAAGTTGCTAAGCATGACCTGTATACAGTCATTAAACAGTGTCTTGTTTATTTTTCCAGAACTGAACGCGTCAAAAGACAGCAATAAGACGATGAAGATGATGGTCAAAAAATCACTACGTTGTAAACTTACTTTTTGTGTAGTTTTTTACACTTTATACACTTACTGTATACTGTAATGACTGTAGTGATAGATACTATTTTGTCATATTATCATATATTTTCACTATTATACATATTATCACTATTACACTGAAAAGTTTCATGCTTTGCATTCAAGGTAACTGTCCATTAAATTAGCTGTTTCCCGAACTCTATCTTTACCCACATGCATGGTCTCACGCAGTGATCTCTTTGTATTAATTTTTCACACCGATCGTCATACTGACAGGCTAACTTTTGAACGTTTGTTTGGAATGCATGCTAAAATTATGTACAATTAACAGCACAGTACGTATGCAGTATGTTAGACATGTACATATATCAACTCCAGATCATATTATGATATCCCTGCTTCCGCACAGGTGACTCAATCAGTCCCTGCTGCAACATAGGTGGCTCAATCAGTGATTACTGTAGTCTTATACCGAGACTCTGGATTGAGCCATCTGTGCTGAAGCTGTGATGTATCATGAAAATCTCACCTGGTGGGGGAGGGGAGGGAGGTTCAGCACAACCAGCAGAGAATACTGTAATTGTCAACTACACACTTTATGAATCTTATCATTTATATATTGTCTCATCTAGTAGAGAGGCAATGGCGAGGACATAAACATATATATATACTAAGCGTTTCAACCTGAAGCAAAATGAAAAATGAGCAGCGATAGGTTTCACCACACTTAGTTAAGTTATAATTTAAACTACGTGTGGTGATAACCTATCCCTGCTTCATTTTGCAAAGCCAGTATAACCAATCCCACACTGAGGAGACCCATTTAGGTCGTAAACAGCTGTTGTGGTTGTTAGTTACTGGCTATGCATCTTAACCCAGTCTGTGCTCAAGCTGTGTGAAATGCAGAAAGCTTAAGCTTGGACCATGTTAAATAGTTTTGAAGCAAAGGTGGCACGTGTGCTCATTTGCATGTCATTTCCCAGAATCCCTTGCTGCAGTGGAAGCACTGTGTGTGGGTGATAATGGTTGAAAGGCAGGTAGGGTGCAGACCTGTCTAAGACATGCAAATGAGCAAACAGTAATATTTCCATTTTCTATATGCTTACTATGGAGGGTTTTTGTCACTTTTTTTACCCACCATAACTTAATAAGTGTGGTGAATGAACCTATCTTCTTCATTTGCAAAGCAGTATTACCAACCCCACACTGAGGAGACTCATTAAGTGTCGAAACAGCTGTCCGTGGGTGGTGTTTTACTGGCTATGCATATTAACCAGGCTGTGTCAAAGCTGTGAAATGCAGCAAGCTTAAGGTTATAGGGGACCATGTCAAATGGTTTTGAAGAAAAAGTGGCATTGTGTGCTCATCTGCATGTCATTTCCCAGAATCCCTTGCTGCAGTGGAAGTGCTGTGTGCTGGGTGATAAATGGTGAAAGGCAGGGTTGCAGACATGTCAGACATGCAATGAACATACAGTAATATTTCCATTTGCTATACAGGCATACCCCGCTTTAAGGACATCACTTTAAGCACCACTCGCGAGTAAGTACATACGCCCAATAGTCAAATGGCAGCTCACGCATGCGCCTGTCAGCACGTCTGAACAGCAATACCATATCCCCCTACTGTACCGAAGCTGTGCGCAACGGGGGAGACTATAGAGCCTGTTACAAATGCGTTATTTACATTACTTATGAGGTATATGACGATGCTTGCAGTACTGTACATGCATCAATAAGTGGAAAAAGGTAGTGCTCACTTTAAGTACATTTTCGCTTTACATACATGCTCCGGTCCCATGGCGTAGTAATGCGGGGATGCTGTATTAATAATTATAATATATATGTAACCATGTTCCCACCCTTCCCCCCCCCCTAGGGGTGTAGTGAGGGCTGGGCTACATGTATGTGGTGGTGCATACTGTGAAGAACAGGAGGCCTGAGTCTCCCGCGGTGGTATAGGGGATAACAGGGACATGCTTCTGGGGTGTATGCCTTCACCTGGTTCTAGTGGTGCAAACGTCCCATCTCTATAAGCCCAGGGATATGGGGTGGAACCGTACAGAGAATCCCCACTAGGGAAGAGAGATTCAGTCTAAGTTCACTTTCTAAAACAGCAGCAGCTCTCTATTGTCTCACAGCAGATCAGTAGAGCACACAGCAGGCAACAGTAGTCACAGCACCCACGCTGGTACAGGTACAGGGTCTCTTCTCTCCTCAGACTGAACCCACCCTCAGGATGGGCTGTGGGTGCTCACTGGTGTCCATGTATCCCACCCCAAGATGCAGGCGCTCAGGGTGGGGCAAGCTCTTCTCACCCCCTAGTCAGGGTGAGTGGCAATGGTCCAACCTCTTGCTAACTAGGCCACCTACTCTCTCGGAATCTAGCTAGCTCACACAGTCTGACTGTCCAGCCAGACACTCCAACTCCCAACAGACTGACACAGAACACACAGGAACTGCAACTAAAAGACACAGACTTGGCCATCATGATGTCAGCAGGCCCCGCCTTGTGTCTCTGCCTTTCCACACGAGTCAGGAGGGGCTACCTCATCCAATCAGGGCAGGGCTTTGAAGCAGGGAAAACCCATATTAACTACTGGCGGCGCTGCCTTAAACAGGATTACACCAGTAGGAGAAAGATATATCGCCCCATTTCTTACCGGGGCTACACTCTCCCTCAGGTGGAATCCAATGTGGTCCCCACTTGGACTAAATTAGCAGCACCATCCTGCAGAGAATTCTGGGGAAACAAAACACCAATTGCAGGTTAATGATATTCATTGAACCATTCACCAGGTGGTATATAACAACAGTATGGTACTCCCCAGGGGAGAACACTAATAATAATGTTTTGGATCAGGCTTCCGTACCTTCTCCCATTGTGGTCAGTTGTGAATGTAGTGGGTTGCACCGACCCAGACTTGGCGGTATATCACACGTGCCATGTATATGCACCGAACCCACACTCCAGGCCCGGACCACCTCACTGATTCCGGTCCTTATTGTGGTAACCCGCTCTACCAAACTTGTTCTCAAGTATTCTGTTACGGTCTCCCTGAGCCAATATCTCTGGTTCTCCTCTATTCCCTCATTATGGGTTCAGGACATAAGGGTATCGTACCGTGGGACTGACCTATACTGGAAGACTATGTCTCGTCTGCTTTGCTCAATTGGGCAGCTTTTATGACCCCGCCCGCAGAGGCAGTACCCAAAAACTCCGGTTCTGCAGGGGCAATGTCATAATACAATATACTAGGCCCTAGGCATGAGGAGGTTTTTGCTCTATCTCCTGGTATTGTGCTCTAACTCATCTGCCACCTCTGGGGAGTTAGGCACCTACCGCCCACCAATGATCAACATGTTGTTCTGATCAACGGGAACCTGGTGCGGTCCATACCTTTGTGGTACCAGTGAACAGGGGTGCCACACCACTTGTACGGTGCTCGTATTTGACATGGGGCTAGAAGTACCTGTCTCGGACTCGGCTTGTGCTGAGAACAAGGGACGTGATCGCCTCTGTAGAGCGTGAGAAACTGCGTCACCTTTCACGCTAATATAGTGGTAGGATTCATTTTGTGGACCAATGTGCTTACAGGCCCTGCCTCCGAAGTAGTGTGGGACCCTCGGGCCCTCACTCTAAACACAAGGAGGAAAATGACATTGTGATTTAGGCACACGTTATCACAGTATTCATAAGTACTTCCCATCATAATCCTCGTCACTGGTTCCGCATCTCAAATCCTTGAGTACTTGGGGTTCTTACTTAAACTTCTCCCCGCTAGGTCCGGTGTTTGTCATGACTCGTGAATTGGGCAGGGGACAGTGGCAGGGGCAAGGGCGCTAGGGCTGGGGCCGTGGGGCAATGTCCGTTTCAATGTCAGCACGCGGGTGATACCGTGACCGCTGGGACTTTCTTGGTTGCTCTCCGGCGTGCTTCGTGCTCTCTGTGAAACGCCGTGGCGGTCAAGGTTGGCAAGTGCAGCCGCCATGGCGTCCTCGGGCCGCAAAGAGGGCCTGCGCGGCCTCCGTGCAGCCAAGACCGCGAAGTGTCGCCATCGTTGCCGCCCGCAGAATCCATCCGCTCCATGGTCACGCACGGAAGTGCGTAGAGAGAAGGGAAGGTGGATCATCTGGGTCTGTGGGACAGGTAAGTAGGGCCGCCAAGCTTCCTTCTCGCCCTCTGAGGACCCTTCTTTGCTGCGTGGGAGTAAGGGGGTGGTGGAGTCTCCTACCGCTCGCTGTGGCGGATGACATTGGTTCCTCCGGAGCCGTCTCGGATCCCGTCTCCGCTGCAATGGTTCGTCACCCACGGCCGTGGACATCTACAGGACATCAGGCAGCACCAGCGCTTGCCGTCGGTGGGTGTCCGGACTCTGTCGCTTCCCTCTTCCGGTAAGGAAGCCATCTTTCTTACCGCTGGGGTGTTTCGCCGGTAGGCGCATCGCCACCGATGATACGCCATCTTTTCCTCTGAAGACGACTTGATCGGATCCTCCGCTGAGGAGTCAACCTGGGTCTTTTGTGAGCAGCCAGTGGTAGTGGTACGAACGGGCCGCTCCGGTACCTCCATGCGGTCGCTCTTCTCCGATCGGATCTCGCTCGGCTCTGAGTTTGGCTGGCCTTGGTTCCCACCTCAGCAGGGGTGCAGGAACTAGGGCAAGCCTCATCTGTTGTCTCCGGCCACCCTCCGTTAGTGTTCCGGAGAGGCACCCCCGAGGGACTTTAGCATGGGCCATGGTTCGTTGGCATAGGTAGTACCGGTGCAATTGAGGGCATCATGCTTTGGTGTTGCGGCCGTTCCGGGTGTCCTACAGTGGACGCACAGGCACCGGAGGTACCACGGCCCTCGATCTCCACCACCAGGAAGCTCCTGGGAGTTGGAAAACCCGTGTGCTTAGTTCTGACATTATTTGCTCAGGGGTGGTCGCAGATTGGACCTCTAGGGTTTAGTGAGGGGGGCTACATGTATGTTGGTGTGGGCATACCTGTGAGGAACAGGAGGTGCTGAGTCTCCCGCGGTGGTATAGGGGATAACGGGACAGGCTTCTTGGGGTGTAAGCCATCATCTGGTTCTAGTGGTGCAACGCCTCCATCTCTATAAGCTGCAGGGATGTGGGGTGGACAACCTTACAGAGTCCCACTCAGGGAAGAGAGATTCCAGTCTCAGTCAGTTTTTTCAGAGCAGCAGCAGCTCTCTTATATGTACTCACAGCAGATCAGTAGCAGCACACACCAGCAACAGTAGTCAAAGCACCCAGCTGGATCAGGTACAGGGTCTCTTCTCTCCTAGATTGCACACCTTCCAGGCTGGTCTGTGGGTGTCATTGTGTCCCCGCCTCCACCCCAAGTCGCAGGCGCTCAGGGTGGGGTAGCCTCTTCCCTCAACCCTCGCCACAGAGTGAGAGGCACTGGTCCACCTCTTGCTAAATAGGCCCATGTAATTCCTCTGGAACTTACTAGCTCAACAAGTCTGATGTCAGCCAGACACTCCACTCCAACAGACTGAAAACGAACACACAGGAACTGCAACTAAACATAGACACACGCCTGGCATCATGATGTCAGCAGGCCCCTCCACTGTGGTCTGCCTTTCCCACAGAGTCAGGGGGCCACCTTCTCCAAGTCAGGGCAGGACTTGAAGCAGGGAAAACCAGTATTAACTACTGGCGGCCTGCTTAACAGGACTTACACCAGTAGGAGAAGATATATAGGGGGCTATGCACTAAGCAGTGATTAAGTCGTTTTTTTAGAGAGCAAAGGAGCTTTTAGAACGTGAAGGCCGCAAAGCGCTATGCACTAAGCCGCGCAAACAGGCAAGTTTGCGCTTAAAACGGCTTTTCCTTGAATCTTTTCTAAGTCCCAACTTTGATTGTACGATCACTGCGTTTGCGCTGAATCCTGCCCGCGCGGATTCACTAGGCAACGCAAACTGATGTAAGTTAAAGTTGCGCTGAATAAAGCTCACCAGTAAAGGCAGGTGAATAAAAAAAGTGGACTAGAAAAAATTCTTGTTTACCTTTTGCAGGCGCAAAAAACAATACAACATGGCCGGCGGGTGTCCCGCGTCTGACCACCGAGGGTCCCCGAGGGAGGCCAGGGTCACGTGGCGGTCACACGGCTGACCCCGCGGCCGTCCTGACGTAGCCGGGGAGTCCTGGGGTACTCGCGGGCCTGCGCCCTCCGGCTCCCGTAGTACCAATGTTTGTGCCAACCAAAAATAGCTAACATTATTTTCTAACTATATTACACCCCACCTACACTTATCCGTACAATATGTTCAAAAAACTATGTATGCAGAATGGATAATAGATTATGTTGCCACATTATTAAACACTGCATAGAGCATACTAAATAAAAGTCAATGAAAACCGTAGCCTGTATCCAATTCAATACAACGCAGTACAACAAACAACAATTATTTAATAAACCATTAACCCATGAAACCAATAATTCCTAAACAAAATCCAAAATGAATAGTAACACTAACCATTAATACCAAACTATATCACAACAAACATTAATGGGGAAAATGTAAATCATTAAAAGACAAGAAATACATTCGAACAATTCTTGAAAGAACCCATAAAACGCTAGCCAACATAATAACAATTAACTACAACGAACACCAATCGCAAACACTTTTATTATTACATTTAGACATGAAAAAAAAAAAAAACAATGACATGTTCACCTAAGAATTTCATGACATTAAAATAACCAACAGCAATACAAGCCAACAAAGCCCCCAGTGATTGTAATCATAATGTGATTAATTCTGTAGCCTAAAGTGGTACATGATTAATATATTATCTTAATTGCCTTCCCCCAAAAACTCAAAAATCAATCCAATGAAAAACCATGTAAAAAGAGACTTTGACAAAAATTCAATTATTACTTACCATTAGAAAGCGGTGCCCTCCGACTCCCGGGAGGAAAACGGACGCTCACGTACCTGAAGGCCCTTCCAACAGCATCAGATGACCATCGCCCTGAAGATCTGGCTCTCAGTGTTCCTCAATTTTTCTTTTTTCTGCGTTATTATCACTCTTCTCTCTTCTAATCTGTAACCATTTATCTGTTCTTCTTATTTTCTTTCTTTCTTACTTCTGTCATTTCCAAAATACCCCATGTTAAATCCCAGCGATGCTTCTCGTCGGCTCTTTGGTCTCAAAAATGAGGGCGTCATCAACGCCTTTAAAGAGGGCTTGTGACGCAAATTTAACCTCAAAAGGGGAAACACGCCACCGATTGTGGCTGTTCAACACATGTTCGACCTTATTTTTTTTTTTTTAACATGACGTCACTTAAAGGATGATGCCAGACAACAGAATGGCTGTTTGGGTTTGGACAGATCACCCGGGCTATTCAATAGGTGCTATCTACTAATGTAGAAAATGTAATTAACATATAATATTAAATACTAATAAGCCTGATCGTGAATGTTCTCAAGTTGTCCTCCTGTGATCAGAAACCCAAGCAGGATCATCCAGGATCGACATTGATTTGTCTTTGAGATGGAAAGAAGAAGTGGGAGACAGTTATTGGTTATTTTCGATAATTTGATAATAATTTAGTGGAGGAACCTCTATACGGGTCGCCATTCTACATAGTAGACCCATTATATATGGGTGTAGCTATATGGTCTTTGTAATACGGCATGATATGTATAGATGTAGTTATGCATTCCCTAGTCCACTTGATTGGAGAGACACTGTTCCATTTTTACTTATCTTATTTGTTTTGTATCTGTTAACTCTTTCTGTTGCAAAAAGCTTACCCTTTTAGACCAAACAGTCTGCTATACTCTTTGATTCAGAGTTTTATGTTGCAGGTAAGAACCCAGAAAAACATCGAAGAGAGAGATAACAAGAAACCGACTACCAGTGTGTACTCCACCGCGCGTGTGAGTATTGAGTATTATTGTCTTTTCATCACTATCCACCCTGATACAAGGTGCATAACCTCAAAATTTTGCCAGATTATGTTACCCATCTGGTTACACTCTGATCACAATTCTTGAGGTGGGGAGATTCAAGACCCTTGATAAAAGATCTCTCACATTGCCGTGTGAGTGTTGGTTCTAACATTGCATTGCAACGGTATTTGTTTGCACAGTCCATACCCCCTTTACACTACCACTGTCACCCAGATATGTTATGACCATCTATACCTGTCCATTCCCACGAGGATAAAATCCCCATCGAACAAAGAAGAGAGAGATGGAAGAAAGACCGTGCAAGAGACGACGACAGAAGACGGGAAGAAAATTCTCCAAACCGAGTAAGAAGACATCGACATCAATAAACTTGATGGACAGAACTTAACAGCCGTGTAAGTTTTCTATTTATATTTATTTTCATTTTCATCCCACCCACCTTTACATATCACTGTCTCTTAACCCACTATATGGGGTCTACTTGTAGACTGGCCCCGTACTAGGGTGTTCTCCAACAGAGAATCAGAATGGTGGTGCTTCACTTTCCTTTAAGATGACATCACGAATCCAGAGATGGCCGCGTCACATGGTATTTCAACTACAGAATTGTTTCCCACGGATTTGATTGGCTGAAATCAGTGAGGCCCTTTTGGGATCGTCATCTTTAAATGGCAAATGAGAGCACGCCATTTACCCAGAGTGACGAAACGCGTCAGGGATAGTACATCCGTGTGGACGCATTGCACATTGTAATACCAAGAGCTGGAGTGGACCGATCCATGCGCTAGGGAGCTACAGAGGCTTGTGACACGGAGCCTACTTCTTGACTTTATCAGTCATTATTGCCTTCGTGGATACCTGGCTGGAGTCGATAATGTATGC
>WSYH01013807.1:0-15000 GCA_036426205.1 Ascaphus truei | reverse complement strand
TCACATACCTCATAATCAGGAGATAAAGAGGTTCACTCCTCTATTCTCCTTCCCTTTGCTGACCCACAGAAATTACTACCACCCACGTAAACCTTTATGATCGGGATTAATACTGAAATATACTCTCGTTTAGAAAAAATGGTAGCATAGGCGGTCACTGCTCCCAGTAGTAATTAGAGACCAAAAGCACAAATGATAAAAAAACGGACAGTTAATGTGCAGATACATACAGACAGAACCATATCTGACGTGTTTCGTTCCTTGTATGGGAACTTTATCAAAGAGTACTGGTGTTGAGTCTCCAGGTGATCGCTAAGTACGCCAGATATCTGATACAGTAAGACCAATGACTGGAGGTGTGTCAAGTACACACCTATTAGATAAATAGTCTAATCAGATTTATAATGGAAAAATCATTGAGTATCCTAAAAGAGCAAGATCACATAGAGACCAGAAATAATACAAACAAGTGCAAACACAAACATAAACAAATCAATGAAAGATTAAAAACAAACTATGTAAATATAAATATCTGCATCCAAAGAGAAATGCAAAATAACCAGAAAAAACTAGACAGTAACCAGTAAATGTGAGTAATGTGTACTTAAATAAGCCAACAAAATTAAAATAATACAAAAAAACTAAGAATTATTAATGTATATGCATAAATGATTAATTCATAATATATTAAGTGATAACAATAAAAATGTATATAAAAGAAAACCATATGACATCAAACTCTATAATAAATAAATGATAATATTCTGCAAAATGAATAAATACAATTAAATCTAAAAACAGATACATATAGTAAATAAGAAATCCTTATATATAGGTAAGACAAATCCAATAAACATATATCTGAAATATTAGACTTGTATGTAAACAGGACTAGCTAAACTTCAAATAAGGACTGGAACTATTAATCTGTCGAAAAATGTTTAAATTTACAGACCATATTAATTCCTGATGGGTATAGGGTATTCATAGAATATATCCAAAACATTTTTCTTAGTCAACTAATTTAATCTATCACCCCTCGAGGATGATGAGGAATATGTTCTATCCCTGAAAAATAAAAATTGATTAACCCCTTGGGGACGGTAGAGAAGTGACATGCCACCAAAGTGACATGTCTCCTTCTTGATAAGTGTACTGTTCAATGATCCTAGACCTAGCGGTTTATAGTACGACCAATATAATTTTTTATGACAGCCACATTCTAAAAGATAGATCACAAAACTGGTTATGCAGTTTATAAAGCTACTAATGCGAAAGTAGAGTTAGAAAGTTTTAAAGATTTAATAGAAGTGACACAGTGGACACTTGCCACAGGAAAAGAAGCCTTTTGGAATACCTTGTAATTTAGAATGAGAAGACTTGAATCGAACAAACCAGGAGAAAGATGAGAGCTAATGTCTTAACTTTCTGAATTCAAAATTTAGTCCAACTTGTTAAATGAGGCAATATCTTTATCAATGACAACGTTTTCCAGTGTTTTTGGACAATAGCACGAATATGATGTGCCAGTCTGTTAAAGGTAGTTATAAAACATATGGACAGGTCTGATCATTAGTGGCACATTTTTGTGATTAACTCTATCTTAGAAAACCTTTGTTTCTGTTTTAAGAGATCCTCTCTGTCCAGTGCCCTAGCATAACTGAAAGCTTCCTGAACATCCCTCATTTGATAGCCCCTTTCAACGAAACGCCCAATCATTAATTGTGATTTTACAAAAAAGCTTAATTTTCTGAACATAACCCTTTAAGTCTTACAAATTGTGCCTTGGGGATGCTCTGATCAGGGACCAGAATGACAACTCTGACACACAATAGGGAATTTTTGGAATGAATTTTCCGAAAGATACCTGTTGAATAGTTTAGTATTGTCGATGTACATGGCACTGGACACCAGGGATAGGGGGGTGCAGGTTAGGAGGTAGTTGGTTGGTCGTAGTGTTTACCTTGCGGTGGACACACGGCTTCTCTGTTCCCTTCTCTGATATTATCACCCCCTCCTGTATGCTATTCCGTCATACAGCATTTATCTCGTTTGAAATGTTTTCTTAATCAGCTGGACCGGACCATTTACATGTTAAGCAGATTACTCTTTCTTATGCCGAATACTCTGGAGCACTAGCTATGGGTTTAACCCATACCCTATTTAACTCTGTTTAGATAAAGGAGTGTACCTAATTATTTATTTTAATACCAGGTCCTGTAATGATTACAATGAGGAAAATGTGTAAAAATCCGTAACCCTTCCATTATCAGATGGACTTGCAAACTCATAACTTTTGTGAATCACAAAGCAGTAATGCGGATAGAAGATGTGCTACAATGTACTAATGCATTACTGGGCCCGTCACAGAAAAGAGGTTTAAAGCAGCATTCCACCCAGCCGGGGGTCATCCAGAGCTGAACTGCGCTAATTTCAGCTCCTGTGGACCCCTTAATTCCAGAGATACAAACTCTGAAGACGCTGTCGGTGCTGCATGATGAGAGTTTAAACCTCCACATTATTACCCAGCTGGGGATGCTACTGGTTTGTTAGTATCTCAGGAATCAGGTGGTCTCAGAGATAAAATTAACACAGTTCCCCTCTGGAGACTCCTGCTTCCCACTTAGAAGAAAAAAAAAACTCTTTGAGGAAAAAAACATCTTTAACTCACTGTTATTTTTACAAACCATCATGTAGCAAATTGTCACAGGTATAAAGCAAAAATGGAAGCCTACACTACAGATAAGAACGCATCTAAAGTATATACGCTGACGTGATAATCTCCAGCAGTGATTAAATCAGTGCCTCAGACAGATTGCTGCAGTACTACAATGTGATTACATACTCTATGGTATCCAAATGTAATCTCTAGTTTAGGTTCTGTATAAAATGTAACATTTCCATGTCTGCACATTTGATGCTGGAGGCAGGCAGCAGACATGGATCCTAACACTCCTATTAGCTAACACCTGGCGGTTTAATTACCCACATAAGAGTTTAGGTAAAATAGGGGAGAGATGCAGAGAAATATAAATGGTATTGTTATATGAAACTTATCAGGCAGGTAAAGAACCTGTGGCAATGTCTTTGCCTGGGCCTTAAACTGTAGAGCAGGTTTTTCACCTGATTGGTAAATATTAATGCACGTGCCCACTACTCCACTATGCAGAACAATAGCTACTAAACGCTCCAGTGCTTCTGTCAACCAGCATTGAAAAAGTTGCTTTATAGAGGAGTATTTAATGAAGTAATAATATATTATAAATCTAATACAAAGAGTGGAACGCAGACAACAAATGCACAAAGATTTACAACAGTTAATTGAAAACATTATCCTCTTTTGCAGGTCTGCCATTCCTGTCAGTGAATGGACAAACAAAACCAACAAGTAAGAAATATACTGTATTAGTGAATAAGTGTATTTGCACCATACCAATGCTGCAAAACCTAGAATTCATGTGTCAGTGTGTAATACCAAAATCAGCAAATATGGCTGCGGGATCACCAAAGGAAAGTCACAATGTCATCTTCCTACGACATGGCAGCTTTCTTTTGGCAGCCAGAGCAGAATGACACGGGGTGCGAGCACAAAATGGTCCCACATTGTGGGAACGATGCATAGAGGGGAAGGGGAGCAGAATGACAACAGTCAACAAGACAGTGACAAACATACACACACACATACAAAACACACCTATCTGTTGACTGTGGACACTCCTGCTGTGCCTCCCTTGGAGACCTAAACCTCCACATGGAGCTCAGTGAGGAGGATAGAGGGGTCTAATACCTGGAGGATGGGGGTGGAAGACGAGTGTAAGTGGCAGCTGGAGAGGGTTAGACTGCTGAGCTGCAGGAGGAGGAGAGAGGTGCAGACTGAGATGGGCGGGCTGAAAAGAGGGCAGGCCGGAGAGGGGTTTACACCAGAGAGGAGAGCAGGAGGAGGGGGCCAGCCTGGTTATTGAGGCAGCACACTGAACTCTGCGCACAGATGACCGAGCTGGGCTCATGCGGAGTGAGAAGGAGGGGGGAAGGAGCCAAGAGGTGATACTATCAAGCATAACTTGCCACTTTCCCTGGGTGAGCGAGCGGTTCTCTGCAAGGCTGAGAACCCACATGTATTTAACACATTATTTTATGTGCTAACTCATGTGAACTGGGGTGTGATACCTCTGCTATATCTGAACACTAATTTATTTTTATGTTGTGTTATTTTTCTTTGAAAAGCTCAGCGGGGACAGGACTATTTGTCCCTATGTATGAAGCACTTATTCCAATAATGTTACGTGTGTTACTGCCATAATGCGCTAGTGTCCTGACCCCTGTTTCTATTTTCTCCCTGTCATGTGAATGCTGTCACTACTCTTCACTATGTTGTTACAAATGTAACGCTCCTCCTTGGCTTGAGCCTGTTGGTTGGCAATTCCCTCTGCGAGTTGGGCTGCTCCTCCTCTCCTTGCTAGCTGAGCAGTCCTTGCATTATTTCCTTGTTACAGGCAAGCATGCTTCCTTTAGAACAGCAGCCTGTGAGTAAACCACCCCTCTCAATGTTTCCCAGAACAAGGCAATGCTTTTTTACCTTTCTCTCACAAATGTTGCCTTCAAGCTATTATGTTCTTTCTCCGTTTACCATTTCCAATAAAGTTACAGAAAATTGAAGGACTCTGTGTGCATTTAAGAGGATGAGTTGACTGGCTGATCCAAACTCATTCTACAGTGAGCCTGGGCCAGAACAGAAGTACATGGATTCTGCAATATAAATAAATATACATATATGCGGCAAATCTTACAAACGGCATATCAATCGACATATAAATCCTACAAAACCAACACAGAAATCCCAGAATACCTTGTTGTCCACTGATTAACATGTATCAAGCTTAATCTGACGTATTTCTTCCGTGTTTGATGTCCTGCGTGAGAACATTCATTGAAACATTATGTGATTTTATGAAGAAAAAATGCTTTGTGGTTATTGGCGTTTCCACTATTCTGTCTGGCCGTAGAAAGCCCAGAGCTGGCGTTAGTGCCTCACTAGTCTCATAGACATAGTCCCATTATATGCTTAATTTGAGTGCAGGAGTGCTAGATATTTGCCAGCTTTAATGGAAAGTATTCATCAAGTAATTATTATATATATATATATATATATATATTATATATATAATATATATTGGGCGTGGCTAAATATAAGTGTATACAACAAACTTTTTTTAGTAATAATTAATAAATAATAAGTATAAGCACTGTACTCCTTTTTTTAATGTTAAATATAAAATGTAACATTTAATGTCTTTGAGTTCTAATTGAACCTATTACCTTTTGAAAAGAGTGACTCGGTTTTTGGACACCCTTTGTTATATTGGGTTCTAGTTTATTCTGTCCGTCCGTAGAAAGCCCAGAGCTGGCGTTAGTGCCTCACTAGTCTCATAGACATAGTCCCATTATATGTCATTAGCTTCATTTTAGTGCAGAGTGCTAGATATTTTGCCAGCTTTAATGGAATAGTATTCATTCAAAGTAATAATATATATTTTGGCGTGGCTAAATATACGTGTATAACAACAAGCTTTTATTTTGTAATAATTATAAATATAAGAAGCACTGCACTCCTTTTTTTAATATATATATGGCTGTGCCACATAAATGTATGTCTCTGAGTTGAATTCTTCAATGAATATCACTCCAATGCAACATATCTTATATCTAATTAACAACCTACTGGTATGTCTCTTTGAGTTGATTAGGCAAAACATCCCTTGATTGGTAGTCACGTTAATGTGTTCAGAGTATTTAAGACAGCCTATCTGGCTGATGCTATGGCTGAGTTCCATATAAAGTGTTGTGGAGTTAATTTTGGAGTTGTGTCACATATACAGTGAAAGTGTCTGTAAAGCTTATTTTGGAGTTGAAATTGGAGGTGGAACAATAAATATGATCTGGACCTCTGCACTCAAACAACTCTGCAAACTGTGAGAACTAAATGCGTGATAATTTGTACTATTCCTATCCTCCAATAACTGGAAGTCTCTCCTCTGCAATTCACTATGCCCTCCCTATTGGCTTTTTTGTTTACTGTTCCGCCACTCCTTTGTAATCGCTTCGTTCTCTCCAAAAAATCCTACTCCGATTCTATCACACATTTCTTCATCTCTCCTCCCCTCCACTATGCCTGTGCACATACACTGCATCATTATTTATACGCATCTCTCCCAACAACTTTTTTACCCTCAATAAAAAGCACCCACACAAATCCTCTATTCACCACCCTCTATCTATCTACTCCTTCCTGCTGGGGATAGCTCTCTAATTCAGGAACAAGCCACATACACACCTCCTCTCACCCACAGCCTCCCTAGCACCTCTTGCCCTGCTAATTGCGTTAATACTGACTAAACTTTAAAAACCGCCTACAAAATCAAGATCCAATAGCCTGCACCTCATTGCTACTGCCCGACACCCACAGTCACTCCTACCACCATTGTGACCAAGCACTGTTCATCCACTGCACTTATTCCCTCATCTGCTGTCTCTGTAAAGTCTCCATCATACAAACTAGATTTGTAAGCTTTCGGGGGCGGGATTTACTTTCCTATTTTTGATTTTGCTGCGCTTATATGTATTATTATAATTCCTGTAGTGACTTATTTGAAGTGCTGAGTACACTTTTGGCACTTAATAAATAAAGATTATATATATATAATATATACATACAAATATATGTATATGTATAAGTATGTATATATATATAGAATATAAGACACCTCTTCTGATGAAGGAAGAAAGAAACCTACTGTCCAATCAAGTGAATGGACCAATAAGATGTCTTGTGTCACTGGAGGGGACAGTCCCTTGTGGAATCGCACAGCTAGGAACACAGTATAGCCCTTACTGTCTACAGCCCCTCTAGTATTGGAGGGCATGGGAAGACCTTTCCGATAGATAAATGCTCTGTATTGTGTTCCAATGAGTGAATTTATAGTGTGCGAACACTTCCTTTGTATTAACACTTAGGGTGCGCACAGAAATGAATTATAACAAGTGTTGGGGACCGCATGCCCTTTGTTTTGTGATAATTATCGACAACCCCCAGTTTGTACAAAGACTGCAAGGAAGGATGCTTCTGTAATGACGGATTTGTCCAGCTCGTGATGGCTCCTCTTTTGTGGTGGACAAGAACCAGTGTCCTGTTTGCAAAGGTAATGATGGTGCAGGTTTGTATTATTAGAGTGATATCATGGTCCTAAAGGTCCATAGGAAGGGATTATAGGGGAACATACTATAGGTGTGTAGCGGTCATGTAAAATGCCTACAGTCATCTCTCCTGTTGGCAGTAAGGCCTGTAAGTGTGGGCATGCCAGCAGTAATTATGGAGGTTTCCCGCTCACACCTGGTGGGGTGCCCTATGATGGCTGGGATGGTCACATGCTCTGACTCCATGGTTAGTGATGTCAGAGGTTGTGTCAGCTCAGAAGCTTACATAAGGCACACCGCAACTGTGTTTTAAAAGTTAGTTTGCTGAGGGAGGAGGGTTAGTTCAGTTGAGGAAGAGTTCCAGCTCTTGTCAGAGCTGAGGAAGGAGTTTCAAGTTCTATCAGAGTGTCAGTTATGTTATAGTAATCCAGGGAGGCTGTGTCAGGGACCTGGCACAGAACAGTGATTCCTGCGGGAATAAGTGATCCCTGATCTAGGGGATATACCTATTAAAGGGAGCACGGGCGAGATGATTGGCTGAAATATACCCATATGTGGAGGGCAGCTATGCCACCGTGACAATAAAGATGGAGCTGACCAGAAGAAACCCTGTGTGTGAGAGTCCAATGATTACACAGGAGGTTACACCACCGAGGAGTTCTGCAGGATCATCCCCATGCGGACGCAGGGACCCTGGTGAGGTGGAGGCGCTGCACTGGGAACTAGGTGAGGACTCAGCACACTACCTCAGCTGCCTGTCTGCGAGGTCCTCCCCACACACCATCATGCGGAGGAGACTCAGGAGTCCTGTAGCCAACAGGTGCACCATCAGGCATATCTACACTGTAATGGGGTCCGGTTAGACCACAGGGGCCAATGTGAGATTGGGTGGGTCAGGCCGGGCCAGAGAAATACCGTTACATTGGAGGCGAGCTGCTGAGATCAGATCTGTCATCAGGACAGGCTCTAGCTAGGCACACTGGGAAAAAGGGAGGAGAGTGTCTGTGCCACTTTGTGTCGCGTAGGGACGGACCTAGGGGTGGTCAGGGGGCTGACGTGGATATTGTCAGTTCGCAGGGACAACCTAGGGGCCTGAAGGGAGTGAGGGGTCTGGAGCAGGGGATAGCTGACCGAGTCACCTTGAGGCAGTGGCTAGTTGGTAGGATGCGCAGAAGGGACAGCCTGTTATAACTTGGTAGGAGTCCTGGAGAGGGTCTGCGCTAGGCTGACCAAGACAGGTAGACGGCCCCCAAGTATGCATGGCAGAGCCAGAGTACCAGCCATTCCAGACACTCACCGTAAGGAGTCACAGCAGACACTGAGAGGAGTGAGCCTAGCCTGAGGTAGTGCAAACTGGGTCAAACCTAGATAAGGGTACACATGTGGGGTGCATCTGAAGCTGATTATTATTAGTACCGGTGTGTGTGGGGCTGCACCCGCGAGTGGAGCCCCATGTACGACAACTGTATCGAGAGAGTGGAGGATCCGCGTGGTGGGAGAACATGAAATGGCGGACAGAGGCTGATGGGGAGGGCAACCGTGGCGTGCAACCCAATGAAGAGCAGACTGTCGCGAGTGTGTCATTGACCAGGCTGCTCTGGAGCGGAGCGAAGGCTATGCGCCCCATTTTATCCTGTATGGGACAGCGAGGGGCCACCCTTGAAGAGTGTGAAGAAATTGTTATAATTGGGGGAGAACCCCGTGAGGAGAGCAAACAGATGGACTTTTTGGGCTCAACAGCCAACCAAAATGGAGGTTCCCGCTTGCTAGGGAAACCGCCATGGGACAGGTTACAGAAAATGTGGCTGGTGCAGGACTTGCAAAAAGCTGGCCGGGAATGGCGCAGACGCGAACACGCAGAAGCCCCGCCCTGAAGGGGGGCATGGCGCGAAAGCTATGGCTGCGCCGGGATGGACAGTGAATAATTCAGCCCCTGTGCTGGAGTCAAACGTTGAGTTTATGGGACCCTCCCTGATTTCTACCGGGGGAGTGTGACTATCAACTATGGCACTGTGGGGGATGCACACCACTGGGCCAAGGGACTGATATTTCAGACGGTGCCCACTACAGAAAGTAGTTCCGGCCGTGGAGGTGATTTGCAAGAAAGAAGGGTACTTGCGCAAAAAAGCTGCTCAAGGAGAAGGCGGGGACATAGCGCGGGAAAAGACTCCAGCTCGAGGAGGGGAATTGGCGCGAAAAACGCAGACCGCGCCCACCAGGACTGAGAGAGGTGCGGCTTAATTAAGGGGCATGATATCCCCTGTGGGACCGCACCATTATTGCAACCCCTGGGGGCGGGGTTCCAGCTCTGTCAGAGAAGGGAGGAGCCGAAAACAGGGAGTGGCGGATCCGGCAACTTCCATCAGTCAGTTGCGAGGAACCACTGAGAAGAGAGGCCTGTACAGGAAGTGGCTCTGTAAAGAGAATGGCCTGCTCCTCCACTGTGGGCACAATGGTCTCTACACAGCCCTATCAGGCCGGCGGGGTGCTAGTAGTGAGGGTGGCCAATACCGAGACGGTGGTTGGGCTATGCCACAATGCGGGCTGCACGGAGGCACGGTCAAACACGGCGGACGTTGCCCTCATTGCGGGAATTGGTACCATGTGGCCTATGCCACATTCAGTTCGTATACAGCCTGGAGACCCCCCGGTGGACGTGACAAGGCGCTCCGCCGAGTCCCCGGGCGCGCTATGGTATCAACGCGCGAGTTCCCGGAGAAGCCGGAGACTGGAGCCGGTCAAGTCGGCTGGGTCAGGGCGCATTGAGGCGGATGAATCAACCTCGCGTTCGGGGAATAGAGACTGTACCCCGCCACGGAGACCCCTAAAGTCCGGGCGAAGAGGGGGATTACTCAGATGAGGACCTCTGTGAGCTGGCGGGGTTAGTAAAAGGAGCTGAAAAGGCATACCTGGAGGAGGACGTGTAGATTTCTGGTGGAAAGAGGGAGAGTTACACCCGAGCAGAGGGACAGGGAATTACAGAAAGAGGTGGTTCCAGCTGGAGGTAGAGACATAGGCCCATGGGTCATGACACAACGTCAGATCCAGTCGATCCTGATGAGCCCCTATCATGGGTTGTACTGGGAGGGAAGTGTAATGCTGATCTGACCAGGGTCAAGTAGGCGGAGGGAGAGGGTATAATAGTCAAATATAAAAAAAATCCATGGGTTGAGTATCCCTATGTTCGGAGCCCCTGATGGATGAAAATGAGGACAATAGGGAAAAGTGGACTCCAAAGAGACTATAGAGCTTGTATTTAGTCATAGGGGGGAGCGCCATTGTAGGTAAGAAGGCGGAAAGAAAGGATAGACACCCTGATGCGAGTGTGGAGCATAGGGAGAAATGTTCACAAACAATAGGGTGACCTATGCCAGAGAGGGAGCCTAGGCAGTTTACTATGTCACAGGTCCTGGATTATGGGTAACAGGGACGTGAGGAAACCCGAACCAGATCACTATTTTAGGGGGTACTAACGCATCACGCGGGTCTGTGGCGCTGGTCGGGGCGGGGGCTTGGCGGATGACTGTATTCATGTGTATGCAATTATGAGGAATTTGTGTGATGTTAATTAGTTTTCCGTTTTACAGTGCTTCCTGGAAAGAGGTATAAAAATTTAGGTCCCAGCGAGGACGATGGGATTCACCAGGGGGAGAATGTAGCGGTCATGTAAAATGACTACAGTCATCTCTCCTGTGGCAGTAAGGCCTGGGGTAAGTGTGGGCATGCCAGCAGTAATTATGGAGGTTTCCCTCCACACCCTGGGGGGGTGCCTGTGTATGGCTGGGGACTGGTCACATTGCTCTGACTACATGGTAGTGATGTCAGAGGTGTGTCAGTCTACGAAGTTACATAAGGCACAGCACTGTGTCGTTTAAAAGTAGTTCGCTGAGAGGGGGAGGGTTAGTTCAGTTGAGGGAGTTCAGCTCTGTCAGAGCTGAGGAGGAGTTCAAGGTTCTATCAGAGGTCAGATGTGTTAAGTAACTCCATGGAGGCTGTTGTCCAGGGACCTGGCACAGAACAGTGATTCCTGCGGGAATAAGTGAATCCCTGATCAGGTGATATACCTATCTAAAGGGAGCAGCACGGGCGAGATGGATTGGCTGATATACCCATTGTGGAGGGCAGCTATGCCCACCGTGACAATAAAGATGGAGCTGACCAGAGAAAAACCCCTGTGTGTGAGAGTCAATGATTACACAGGAGGTTACACCACCGAGGAGTTCTCGTCAGGATATCCCTGCGGGACGAGGGACCCTGGTGAGGTGGAGGCGTGCACGGGAACTAGGTGAGACTCAGCACACTACCTCAGCTGCCTGTCTGACGGGTCCTCCCCACACACCATTCACGCGGGAGACTCAGGAGTACTGTAGCACAACAGGTGCACCATCAGGCATATCTACACTGTAATGGGGTCCGTGTTAGACCACAGGGGGCCAAATGTGAGATTGGGTGGGTACGGCCGGGCCAGAAATACCGTACATTGGAGGCGAGCTTGTGAGATCAGATCTGTCATCAGGACAAGGCTCTAGCATAGGCACACTGGGAAACAGGGAGAGTGTTCTGCTGCCACATTTGTGTGCGTAGGGACGGACCTAGGGGTGGTCAGGGGGCTGACGGGATATTGTCAGTTCGCAGGGACAACCTAGGGGCCTGAAGGGGAGTGAGGGGTCTGGAGCCGGGTTATAGCTGACCGAGTCACCTTGAGGCAGTGCTAGTTGGGTAGGATGCCAGAAGGGACAGCCGTTACTTGGTTCAGGAGTCCTGGAGAGGGTCTGCGCAGGCGACAAGACAGGTAGACGCCCAAGTACCTGCATGGCAGAGCCAGAGTAACCTAGCCATTCCAGACACTCACCGTAAGGAGTCACAGAGAAACTGAGAGAGTGAGCCTCGCTGAGGTAGTGCAACACTGGGTAAACCTAGATAAGGTTACAACATGTGGTGGTGCATCTGAAAGCGATCTTTATTGTACCGGTTTGTGGTGGGCTGCCCCGCAGAGTGGAGCCCCATGTACGACAACTGTTACAGAGAGAGTGGGAGGATCCGCGTGGTGCAGGGGAGAACATGAAATGGCGGACAGAGGCTGATGGGGAGGGCACCCGTGGCGTGCAACCCACTGAAGAGCAGACTGTCGCCGAGTTGGTCATGACCAGGCTGCTCTGGAGCGGAGGAAGGCTATGGCTGCCCCGTTTTTATCCTGTATGGGACCAGGCGAGGGCACACCCTTGAAGAGTGTGAAGAAAATTGTTATAATTGGAGGAGAAACCCGTGAGGAGAGCAAACAGATGGACTTTTTGGCTCAACAGCCAACCAAAATGGCGGTTCCCGCTTGCTGAGGGAAAACCGCATGGGACAGTTACAGAAAAAGGGGCATGGTGCAGGACTTGCAAAAAGCTGGCCGGGAATGGCGGAACAGCAGAGCCCGCCCTGAAGGGGGGCCATGGCGCGAAAGCTATGCGCTGCGCGGGATGGACAGTGACTAATTCAGCCCCTGTGCGAGTCAACCGTGAGTTTATGTGGGACCCCCCTGTTTCTACAGGGGGAGAGTGACTATCAACTATGGCCTGTGGGGATGCACCCACTGGGCCAGGGACTGATATCAACGGGCGCCACTACAGAAAGTAGTTCCGGCCGTGGAGGTGGATTTGCAAGGAAAGAAGGGTACCTTGCGCAAAATGCTGCTGCAAGGAAGAAGGCGGGACTAGCCGCGGGAAAAGACTCCAGCTCTGAGGAGGAATCTGGTGCGGAAAAACGCAGACCGCGCCACCAGGACTGAGAGAGGTGCGGCCTCCTTAATAAGGGGCATGATATTCCCCTGTGGGGACCCGCCCAATTGCAACCCCTGGGGGGCGGTTCCAGCCTGTCAGAGAAGGGAGAGCCGACCGAAAACAGGGAGTGGCGGATCCGGCAATTCCATCAGTCAGTGGAGGAACCACTGAGAAGGACGAGGGCTCGTACAGCGAAGTGGTCCTGTAAAGAGAATGGCTGCTCCTCCACTGTGGCACAAGGTCTCTACACAGCCTACTCAGTGCCGCGGCGCGGTCGCTAGTAGTGAGGGTGGCCAATACCGAGACGCGGTGGGTTGGGCTATTAGCCTACAATGTGGGCTGCCCGGAGGCACGGTTCAACCGGCCACGTTGCCTCAGTGCGGGACTTTGTAACTGGGCTATTGCCCACATTCATTCCTATACAGCCTGCTGACCCCCCGGTGGACGTGACAAGGCGCTCCGCCGAGTCCCGGGGCCGCGCTATTTGATCAACCGCTGAGGCTCCGGAAGCAAGGGACTGGAGCCGGTCAAGTCGGCTGGGTCACTGGCGTTGAGGCGGCGGAATCAACCCCCGGTCGTTGGGAAAAGAGACGGCTAACCCGCACGGAGACACCTAAGTCGGGCGAGGGGATTACTCAGATGAGGACCTCCGTGAGCTGGCGGTAGTAAAAAAACGGAGCTGAAAAGGCATTAACGGGAGGAAGTGGTAGATTTCTGGTGGAAAGAGGGAGAGTTACACCCGAGACAGAGACAGGGAATCTACAGAAGAGTGGTTCCAGCTGGAGCGTAGAGACATAGCGCCCAGGGGTCCTGACACACTGTCAGATCCAGTCGATCTGATGAGCCCCTATCAGGGGTGTTAACTGGGAGGGCAGGTAATGCGATATGACCAGGGTCAGTAGGGCGGAGACGGGCTATAATAGTCAATATAAAAAATCCCATGGGTTGGAGTATCCCTATGTTCCGGAGCCCGATGGATGAAATTGAGGACAATAGGGAAAAGTGGCCCAAGGACTTAAGCTGTATTTAGCAATAGGGGGAGGCCATTGTAGGAAGAAGGGAGAAGGATAGACCCCGGATCGCGAGTGTGGAATAGGGAGACAGATGTCACAAACAAGGGTGAAATATATGCCAGAGAGGGAGCGCATAGGATTACTATGTCGGTCTGGAATGGGAAAAGGTGATGTTGAGGAAACCAGACCCAGTCTCAATATTCCTTTTATGCGGCCCTCTTCATTCCCTGGGACATAACAGATCACGCGGGTGAATGCCCGCTCGATCTGCTGGCGGCGGGGTTGGCGGAAGAATGTATTCATGTGTACTGCATTTGAGGAATTTGTGTTCGGATGTCTTAATTTTGTTTTCGTTACAGTGCATTCCTGGAAAGAGTGGTATACAAATTAGGTCCCAGCAAGGTCGATGGATTCACCAAGGGGAGAATGTAGCGGTCATGTTAAAATGCTACAGTCATCTCTCTGTTGGCAGTAAGGCCTCGGTAAGTGTGGGGAGAAGCAAGCAGTAATTATGGAGGTTTCCCCCATCACAACCTGGTGGGTGCCCTGTGTATGGCGGTGGATGGTCACATGCTTGACTACATGGTTAGTGATGTCCGAGGGTGTTAAGTCAGAAGCTTACATAAGGCACAGCACTGTGTTTAAAAGTAGTTACTGCTGAGAGGAGGAGGGTTAGGTCAGTTGAGGAAGAGTTCCAGCTCTGGTCAGAGCTGAGGAAGGAGTTCAAGTTCTATCGAGTGTCAGTTATGTTAAGTAACCCATGGGAGGCTGTGTCCAGGGACCGGCCCCGAAACAGTGATTCCTGCGGGGAATAAGTGAATCCCTGATCTAGGTGATATACCTATCTAAAGGGAGCACGGGCGGATGATTGGCTGAATATACCCATTGGGAGGGAGCTATGCCCACCGTTGACAAAAAGATGGAGCTGACCAGAGAAACCCCTGTGTGTGAGAGTCCAATGATTACACAGGAGGTGACACACCGAGGAGTTCTAGTCAGGATTCCCCAGTGCGGAGAGGGTGGTGAGGTGG